>ML811146.1:33082-55194 GCA_009831015.1 Picea engelmannii | reverse complement strand
TCGCATTTCTTTCAGTTATTTTTCGCTTCCCTTAGGACTTTAGATTGGCCAACGGAGCCATTAAACCCGTTAGAGTGAATTAATCCAAACAACTTGGGTTAATTAGACAACCCCGAACTGGATTCACTCTTCCAGTTGACGAGCAGTCAATTTCGCTCGTCAACAGACCTTGAGGGGGTCAACGGTGATGCCACATTGGGAAACAATGAATCCAAGGAGGCGTCCAATGATGACGCAGAATAAGCACTTAAGGGGGTTCAATTGGATATTGTATTGACGACACCTTTGGAAGATGATCCGTAAATCATCGATATGTTGAGTGCATTTCTTGGATCGAGTGGTGAGGTCGTCCAAGTATGTGAGGATGATATGAGCCAGATCATGAAAAATGTATGTCATGGACCATTGGAAAGTTGTGCCAGCGTTCTTGAGGCCAAAAGGCGTGACACGATATGAAAAGGTGCCCCCGGGGGTAGTGAATGTGGTTTTATATTGGTCGGTTGGGTGAATCTGAATTTGGTTGTAGCCAGAGAAACCGTCCATGAAGGAAAAAGCCTTGTGGCCGATACAATCATCGACAATTTGTTCGATAAAGGGCGTTGGAAAATTGTCTTTGGGACAGGCGTGATTGAGATCGTGAAAAATCATACAAACACAGATAGTGCCCTGTTTTTTGTTAACAGGGACGAGATTGGAGACCCATGACGTATATGCGATGGGGTATATGAACCCTGCAATGCATAATTTTTCAATATTGGTTTTGATGGCCGCTGCTTTGGATGGGTGTAGTGGACGTTGTTTTTTTCGTACATGTGTGATATCATGCCATGTGTCTCTATGATGCTCAATAATAGAGGGATCAAGGCCGAGCATCTCTGTGTATGACCAGGCAAAGATGTCCCGGTATTCCTAGAAGAGATCTTTGTAAGCTATTAGTTATTCAGGAGAGCATTCGGATCCTATGGTGATTTCCTCTATGACTCCAGGTTTGATGGAAATATTGATTTTGAGGGTGGGGGAAATGTTGTCAATGTTTCCTTCTTCAAAAGCGTCGGGGGCAGGGATAGGGTTATTGAACCAATATATATTCCATGATGGGAGAAAGTCTTTGGTTTCGATTGCGTATATGGATTTTTGGTTAGGAGGTGCAAAGGCTTCTTGTGAAAGAAAGAGTGCTCTGTGATGGAGTGGATCCCATGGGAAGTCGGGGGTATTTAATTCTTCAAGAATGTCTTCGTGCAATGGAACTGTCAAGAATATAGGGGATCCAAGAGAGTAACATTGGTGATTGTTACCATTTTGTTATCTTCTGGTTGTGAAGAGCTAGGGGGGTGATGCAAGGGGGTTGTGATGGTTCGCTCGACATAAACTAAATATCAAGATATTGTGGGTTGAAAATGGTAGTTGGGCGTAAAATTTAATTGAGGGGATTTGGGGGAAAATCTTCATATAAATTATCTAGAAACCATGGGGGAGTAGGGAGTGCCTCATGCTCAGGAGAGAAAATATGAACAACATTAGGTGATGGAGTAGGGGTGATCACTGGTTCTGCTGGCAGTGGGGGGGGTGTAGGATTTTGAATAAGGGCCATTTGGCGATGCCTGTATTCAATGATCATAGGACATTGATATGTGAAATGATCAAGTGATTTTCATAGAGAGAAAGAACACCTCATACATTCATTGATTGAGGTCGTGACATAGTGGATGTCAGTGACATGTGGTTGAGATGACGCGGATGGAAGGGGTTATTGTTGAAATCTCTGGCGGACTGTCGTTAGCATCTTCCGAAATTGAGGTAATGTCAGGCAATGGTGGGTGTAATGGAAATACTCTGAACAGATGGCACATGTGAATTTGGTTCGCAGCCCTTTTCTACCTGTATTAGGGCACGCAATTGTAGTACTAAAAATAGTGACGAGTGGTGTTGTTTCCTGAGGGACTTGAATTAAATTGCATAGTTCGGGAAGAGATGGGCATTTATTGGAGGGGTGTCTGTCTTTATCGCATAGTGTGCAAGGAGGCTGAAATCGTGGGGGAAGTGGAGTGATGAGCTCTTTATTCTTCTGTTTTCCCCTAGCTATAGCACTAGCACTAGCGAGGGGGGTGATGGTGGTGCAGTTGGAGTAAGTATTGGAATCTGCATCGGGATTCCTTATGTTTGGGGAGGGAGGGATGGTTGAGGGACCATCGTAGGTGGATGTAAATACCATACTGGAATTTCCAGCACCATATTGGGAAGGGTAAGCGTTGCGACTACCTGGAAAGCTTGTACACCCGGTGGGGGGTAAAATAAGGGGATTTGAGTAATGGTTTGGGGGACTATTTCCCAAACTGGGATGTGGCCCTGGGGGAGGGTAAAGTTAGGAACATGTGGAGCTGAAGAGTTCTTAGGGGATTCTTGAGGAAGGAGCTCTGCAGCCAGTGGGATGTCAGATAGTAAGGAAGCCTCTATGGGAGGAAGGGTATCTCCAGTTTCTATTCCATTGGATGAGATGACACAGACTTGTGCTGAGGGATGTAGGAGCGGTGGCGCTCCATGATATGTCCCAAGAAAGTATGGGTATTTGAAAATTCTGAGACCCATATCGATGAGTGGGTAGGCATTGGGATTAGTGTGGACAAAAGGTAAGATGTTATCGATGTTAGATGAAGGGTTGGGATCATAATGTGATACTTGGTCGATGGTGATGATCTTCCCATTGTGGGGGAACATCAATGTGTGAAACACAGAAGAGGCCATAGCCTTCATAGCGTACATGTAGCTACGTCCAAACAAGATGTTGTAATCAAGCGGAGCATTGATAAATTCAATTTCAATGAGGATAGTCTTTCCTCATAGTTCAAAGGGGACGTTTTGAAAGAGCCCTTCAGGAGAGGATGGTCGTCCATCATAATCTCTCAGAGTAATGGCAGATGGTATGAGCTCAGGGGAGCCAAGTTTCTGCCATATGGTTTTGTATATGATGCATCTGGATGCACCTTCATCAATGATGCAACGATGAATTGTGATCTAGATTTTAACTGGTATTTGGAAAGCGACCAAAGTGGGGAGACGGGGTTGCCCACTATCAAGATTAAATGTGATGAGTCGAGTATCAGCAGGTTCGAGTGCCCCTAGGGAAGAGAATAATGACTTCCATTGAGTAGGACAGGTTTGAAGAACTTCTAAAACTGACATGGTCGCATGAGATTGTGCCAAGTCATCGAACATACAATAATTGTGGGCTGCCCTAGCCTGGGGGTTGCTGACATTCTGGCATAATGGGACGCGAGGAATACAAAGGGATGTTTCAGTATTAGGGCGAGGGATCATCAAAGGTGGTCCAGTTGTGATTGGGACTACTTCCGAGGTAGTGGGAACGGAGTAAGGTGGTGCACTGTATTGATGGTTGTGTGTTTGTAGAAGAACTTCTTCCTCGCTAGTGAGGAAGATAATACGATCTATAGAAGTGCCCGGGTTGGGATACTATCCCATCTGTGGTGGGGCAGGATGTATCTCTTGTTGGGTGTTCATCACCCCTTCATGTGAAATGGGGTTTTGCAACATGGCTGGGGGTGGTTGCTGCACATATTGTTGTGGGGCCTCCTGAGGGGTAGGTAGTGTTGGGGACCGTGATCCATTTTTGGATTCTTTCATCCATTTAAAGTCAGTGATTTGAGGGAAATGGTGAGTATAATGGCCATAATCACCACAAAGGGCACAAGGGAAGTTTGTTCAAAGATTTTTTTTATTATTCCCTTGTCGTTTGTTGTTATTTCCCCCTTGGGGGTTCTGGTTCCCCTGATTTTGGTTTCCCCCGACAGGTTGGTTCTATTGGGGGTGGTTTTGGTTCCCTCTTGGTCCTATATTATGGTTGTTTCAATTTTTTCCTTTCTTTTTGGCATTATTCGATTGATGGGTCGGATTTGCTGTATTCAGTTGTTCAAAATTGTGGACTTGCTGAATGAGAGAGGGATGAACAAAGTTAACCCCAACGTGTGGTTGTCCTTTTGGAGAAGTAATGGGACGGGGAGTGTTACACGTCAAAATTGCTCAGATGGATAAGTGTCGCATTGTCCCTCTCAATTGTCGTAAGTGTTGCATCAAATTTCGCAAGTGTCGCAAGTTGGTCACTAGTGTCGCAAAAGATGTTCAGACATACTGTCATGATAACGACACTAAGGGAGCACTTATAACATCTCACATGATTGATTTGAAGGAGGAGAACTGGTTTACTAAAGTCAAGCAACTTTTGCCACCTGAAAGCACCTCAAAAACTGAGTTTTGGAGAGGAGCGCTCCCCCTTACACTATCTCAGAGCACCGACGCTCCCCAATACACTGTTAGGGAGCGTTATAACGCTCCCCTAGCCCTTTTGAGGGAGCGCTATAGATTTTGAGAGCACTGGCGCCCCCTAAAGCTTACTATGGAGCGCTACAACGCTCTGATGGCCCTTTTGAGGGAGCGCTACCTATTCTGGGCGGTTGTTAAGCTGTTGAGATGAATGGGGGAAGCATCTATTCATTCTTGGAAGGTAGTTGGATTCGAATCCCTAGTCCAGCCATGATCCTAGGGCAATTCCTCAACTGAAGGAGGAAAATCCTCACCTTCCCCAAAGATATCTCAAGATTGTTGAGCCTCTCCAAGGCTATATAAGCAAGCTTTATAAATGGTGAAAAGGGGAACAGAAAGAGAGAATCATACCAAACTTATGATCTCATAAGTGGTGTGGGAGAAGAACTGAATATGTGAAACTTATGATCTTGGAGGAAACTTGCAGTCAGCCAAAGGAGAGCAATCATTGAAGCTGTTGTCATCCAGGTTGTGGATCGTTTAGGCAAGGGTTAGACGAAGAGGACTTGACGAAGCTGTCACATTCGCATCTACGATTGTAAGTACTGCTGTCGTTATTCTCATTAATTTACATGCTTGGCCTGTTTCTTTCTAGTTTGTGTCTGATGTTACATGAACTTATCATTTAGTGATAAATCTGTTTTCAAGCTAATGTCAATAGAGTAGGAAGTGGTCGTATCTTGTTTTGTCCACAGACCTCAACGAGGAGCAAAATATTGGAGCACAACTCGGAGTGTGCAGGGACAAACGTCGGTTGAGAGGTACTTCTGTTACTCTCCATTCTCATGTATTAGGCTTAGATAGATTCGAAATAAATTCAGTGTCCATGACAAACACTTTTCTGTCTAGGGTTAAGGTCAAGCCTTAGAGGTCGATCTACTTGTCCGCAGGCAGATTTTCCTACAACAGGGAGGAGTAGGAAATGGGAAGTACGGAATATGTTGTGGAAATGACCCGTAAGGTACATAGGAAGGCGTGGAACTTTCACTAGTGCTTAGGCTGATGTAAGCAGAGGTAGAGGTGGTTCCAAAACTAGGTTGAACAACTGGGTGTAGTGGGTACTAGTGGTGGCCCACTTATGGGTGGAGGAAGGGCAACAGGGTATGGTTGTTGATAAGGGGGAGGAGGATAATAAGGAGGTCCTCCATATAATGACGTATATTGAGGTGTTCCATACATAGGTGGTTGTTTGAGGTGTGGATTTTGGTGTGTTGTGGTACCAATCAATCCATCTGCTGAGTGAGATATCCCAGGTTTGTCCTAGACAAATGGCATGGGTCTCGGTGTGTCAAGTAGTACTATATATAATTATCCTGACTGTGAATAAATGAGTATGAACTGTTGAGCCTTTCCGATGGCTTCTTCTTTAGACTAGGGGAAGGTGGTGGCCACGTCCTTGGCAAGGAGGGAAACAAGTGATTTGAGAAACCAATTGAGGCATTGTTGCTTGGTGGCTTCAGCTTTGCATAGACTACATCGCTGACGCCATTTATGAATGCGGTCAACGATGTGTGTGGCAGAGGTTTGTTTAAACTCTGAGAGAAGTTTGAGACCATTGTCATGACGAATTGGGACTTGAAATAAGGTAAAAAATACTTTGGCCAAAGATTCAAAGGTCACGTGGGACCCATATTTTTCTTCTACATACCACTTGGCTGATGGGCCAGTGAGTGTGCATTGAAATAACCTCTATCGAATGGAGTCATCCATGACGCTGTTTGAAGAGAACCATAAGTGGAAGGTCATGATATGGTTGGCTGGGTCATCTCCCATTTTCCCTCAAAATTGGGGATGTCTGAAGGTAGTTTGGTAGGCATTGTGGGCCATGTGGGGTCATGCAATATAGGATCATTGGTGAGCTTAGTCAGATCCAGTATGTTGATGGAATCCAAGTATGGCATCTGGGGTGGTGGTGGGGGGTTAATTCCCATCATGGTGGGAATGGTTTGTGTACCTGACCCTTGAGGAGGGTTAGTTCCAGCCATAGTGTGAGTGTTGTGTGTCCCTGACCCGTGAGGGGGCCTAGGTGGGGTGGTACTTCCCCCTTAGGAAGAAGTTTCCCCCCAGATTTCGTGTAAAGGAGAGTGAGTGGATGGTTGAACTTGGGAAGTGGACCCAGGTAAAGTGGAACCAAGAAAAGCAGATCCCAAGACAATAGCACTCACCGGGGTGTGAGAAGGTGGAGCTGATGAGTTGGAAAGACTAGGAACTCCCCCTAGAATAGGAGGGAGATTTAGAAATCATTTGGAATGACGAGGATTCTGTGGGTCCCCTATGATTTCTGAATAACAAAGTGGATGTGTGAAAAATGGTGATGAGAGAAATAAATGAACAAGAGTCTTTTCTATAATTTTTTGAAACTTCACAATATATTTCACAATTGCATGTAATCACAATGGCATCATACAAAAATCAATTGATAAAGAAGCATATATGTGGATAGGTGGATTTTGTTCACATGGGAGAAAAAAGAAAACAAATTCTTGTGTCCTAAAAGACGTAACTTTCTTCCTCTCAAATAGCACTGGACCTTCCAATAACACTCGACAGTGGGGTTTGAATCCACCAGAAGAGTAACTAGTGAAGGATGAAGTAATCAGTTATAATGAGGGGTAGAGGGTGCATATCCCAAAAGAGCTAGAAATATTTCCCAATAGCCACACAAAATCCAATCAACATGCAGTTGCAACCCACAATTGCCACCTGGGTAGATGTCCTAAAATTTGGTCACTAGGTACCTCGGTCAAAGTGCGACATTTAGATTTTCAGCCTAAGAAATGGGTCACGAGTTGGATCCCATCCAAGAGGTGGGTGCCTCAAGGGGGGACGCATAGAAAAACCAAACCTCGGCCTTTGACCCTTCACAGGTATCTCCTTGCCTTATGGTGTTAGGAACACTTGACTTGGAGGATTTTAAAGTTCCCTATTTGACAACTTCTACTATTTGAATATGTGAGAACCAGATAATGGGGAGTTATTTGGATGCCTATCCACGAGATCCTACCTAGACTAAAAAATTTCTTTTGGCACTTCCTGTGGAGTAAAAATTAGTGAGTTTTTTAGAAATGTTTTAGATGTGGTTGTTTGAGAGAGTGGGGGTGTGAACCAATCTCGTTGAAATTAAGTGGGAGTGGATAGTCTCATCAAAAAAAGGGGTGGGGTGTTTCAGAATCCCTTTGGAGGAAACTTAATTCAACCTCCACGATTCTAGATGAAACTATGTGAGTGAGTAGTGACTTTGTGTGTGAATAAGTGAAAGTGTGCCAAATTTTTAATAAGTTAGGTGTCACCTTGCAACATGTGGACTTCATGTGGTCCTTACAAGTCTTGATTACCTAATTTTCTAGATTCCATTGGTACAACCTTGCGGAATTTTAAAGTCCCTAGAGAACTAGCATGTGGACATGTGGGTTGTTACCAATCCTTTAACTCCCTAGTGTGATTTAATCTAAGAAAGCTTCAAAAAACTATCCTATATTGTGGACATGTGGACATGTATAGGCCCATTACAAAACCTTTAAACTTCCCTAGTGATGTAATCTAAGAAAGTAGATTCAAAGACTATCCTATCTTTATAGCATGTGGACATGTATGGGCCCTTACAAATTTAAGATGTGTTTGAAAACAAAAACTAAGAGGAGTCTCGAGGTGGTTGTTGTCCTCTCCTAAAGATTTTTTCTTTTAAGGGAGATGAAATTTCCCCTCAATTGTTTTTCTGATTCTCAAGATCGCTCTATGAAGCGAGAGAAGAGCATACTCAAAGATTGATGTTCAATTTTTGGTCCTAATGCAAGTGGTTATATTTGTGATATAGAATGATTCCAACTTATCTTTAATCAAAGCAAGCCATCCATGTGGCAAAATGAAAGAAAAAAGAGGATAACTATGGATTTTAACGCCCCTAAGTGCCTATGTTTTGACTAACCCTTCATGTGGAGAGGGAATCTAAGTGTGGTTCATATTACAATCTACATAGAATCAAACTTAAGAAGGCTATGGGCCTTCAACAGATCACAAAAACCCTTACAATGTATGATTTTCTAGACAGATGTGCGGATCGCAGAGTAGACAGAGGCGCATTTGACACCAATGCGCAAATCAAAAATGAATTTTTGACGTAGGTGCGCTGAGAAACACAGTGAGTTTGGTGCACGTGCTCGAAAGACACACCTGTGGGTTAAAAAACCTGCGCACTTTTTGTTACACAGCCGGGAAGAAAATTTCGAGTGAAATTCTCTCAACTTAGCCCCAAAATTAGCTTTTTGAAGGCAGGCATGGGCCGGTTATGGTTCCTGCAAGTTAAATAAACCAAAAAGAAGTGCTCAAACAACCCAAATGGGGAGGATATTGATACCTATCCCCAGTGGAGTCGCCAATCTGTTGCATCCCTTTCGTCACCTAAATGAGCCAAATAAGGATGCTTACAAGTCTAGTTGGGTTAGCTAGACAAGACAACAATGAATGCAAGAGTTAGAAACATCAAGCATGAGAAATAAACAAAAGACTAAGCTATTAACGATAAAAGAAACTAAACCAAGGTGCATAAAGATATTAGAATAAAAAATAAACAACATTCATGCCACCAATGGATAGGATTGTAATAGTGGGAAAACGCCAAAGAGAAAGGGATAGTTATGGGTCCTCTCTTCCTCCAAGGGAGGGCTCTTGAACCCCCAAAGATTGAGCTCTTATTACAAATAACAAACTAGAAGGAAATGGTGAAGAAATACAAAGATCATTCACTCAAGAGGTGATGTGAATATCTTAATGAAATGGTGCTTGTATTCTCTTGATGAGGAAAGAGGATCCTCCAAGAGAATATAGGCAACATAACAATATAAATGAATTCCTTGGAATGTAGTGCACCCATGGCCTCTTTTTATAGAAAATCTTTGAGGAATTATTCAACTAGTCTTTAGTGTGAACAAGGGGCTCTTTAGGGCACCCTTAGGTCTTTGACATTCCAAAGTTTGAAGAAAAATCAAGGGAAGATCCTGCCAACCATGTCATGAACTTCCACTTATGGTGCTCTTCAAACAATATCATGGAAGACTCTATCCGTTTAAGGTTATTTTAGTAAACACTCACAGGCCCATCAACAAAATGGTATGTGGATGAAAAATTAGGGTCCCATGTGACTTTTGAATCCTTAGCCAAAGCATTTTTTGCCTTCTTTCAACTACCATTTCATCATGACACTGGTCTAGAACTGATCTATGAGTGAAAACAAACCTCGACAACGCATATTTTCAACCACATTCACGAATGGCATCGGTGACGTAGTTTTTGCAAAGAAGAAACCACCAAAGAACAATGTTTCAATTGGTTTCACAAATCACTTGTCTCTATCCTTGCCAAAGATGTGGCCTCCACCTTCCCCCAAACTGAAGAGGAAGCCATCATCAAGGCTCAACAATACAACCTCATTTATTCCCAATCAGGTTACTTATATACAGTAATACTTGATGCACCAAGACCCATACCATTCAACTAGGACAAACCTTGGATGTCTCATGCAGTGGATGGATTGATTGGTACCACAACACACCACAATATGTACATCCAACCACCACCTATGTATGATACACCCCAATATACACCGATGTATGGAGGTCCATCTTATTACCCCCCTCCCTCTTACCAACAACCATATCCTATTTCTCTTCCTACACCCATGAGTGGACCCCTACTGGCATCCATCATGCACCTAACCAACTGAATAATGCCAAAAATAAAGGCAAAAACTGAAACAATAATAACCCAGGACTAGGAGGAAATAACCCCCAACAAAACCAACCTGCTGGGGGAAACCAAAATCAGGGTAACCAGAACCCCCAAGGGGAAAATAAAAACAAACGATAAGGGAGGAAAAACAACAAAAACCTTCGGACGAACTTCCCTTGCAATCTTTGCGGTGAGCATGGTCATTATACTCACCATTGCCCCCAAATTTACGACTTCAAATGGATGAAATATTCCATGAATGCACTCTGTCCTCCAGCATCGCCTGCCCCTCAGCAAGCCCCACAACAATATTTGCAACAACCACCCCTGACCGTGTTGAAAAACCCTATTCCACACCAAGGTGTGATGAACACCCAATAGGATATGCATCCCGCCCCACCACCAATGGGACATTATCAAAAACCTGGAAATCTGGCGGATCGCAATATCCTCCTCACTAGCAAAGAAGAAATTATTCTACAAACGCGTAGTCGTCAATACAAAGCGCCCCCTGAATCTACTCCCACCACTTCGAAAATAGCTCCAGATACAACCGGACCACCCTTGATGATTCCATGCCCTAACACTGAACCCACCATTCATATCCCTTGCATACCATTATGACGGAACGCCAACAACCCTCAGGCTAGGGAAGCACATAATTACAGTCTAGTCGATGACTTGGCACAATCCCCTGTAGCCATGTTGGTATTGGAGGTCCTCCAAACCTGTCCAACTCAATGAAAATCCTTACTTTCCACCTTGGGGGCATTCGACCCAACTGATACTAGACTCATCACTTTTGATCTAGATTGTGGAGAACCTCGTCTCCCCGCTTTGGTATCTTTCTAGATACCAGTCAAGATTCAGAACATCATGGTTCACCTGTGTATCATTGATGAAGGTGCATCCACATGCATCATGTCTAATATTGTATGGAAGAAACTTGGCTCCCCATATCTAGTACCACCCGCCATTACTTTGAGAGATTATGATGGTCGACCATATTCCCCTGAAGGGCTCTTTCAAAATGTCCCCATCGAAATCGGGGGCAAGACCATCCTTATCGACATTGAGGTTATCGATGCCCCACTTGATTATAACATCTTGTTTGGACATAGCTACATGTACACTATGAAAGTAGTGGCCTCTTCTATGTTTCGAACAATGATGTTCCCCCACAATGGGAAAATTATTAGCATCGACCAAGTTTCACATTACGAGCCTAACCACTCCTCCAACATCGATAACATACTACCTCTTGTCCGCACTAGTTCTGATGCATACCCACTCATAGATATGAGCCCCAACATTTTCAAAGACCCATCTTTGCTGGGGGCATACCATGGAGAACCACCGCTCATTCACCCCTCATCACAAGTGCGTGTCATATCTTCTAATGGAACTGAAACTAGAGATACCATTCCTCCCACGGAGGCTTCTCCACCTCTCGACATCCCACCAGTTGAAGAAATTCTACCTCAGGAATTACCTAAGAACCCTATGACACCACTTATCCCCAATTTCACCCTTCCCTAAGGGAAAATACCGGTTTGGGAAACAATCCCTCAAGACATTACTCAGATCCCCTTCTTCTACCCCCCACTGAGAGTACAATATTTTCAGGTAGCCACAATTCTTACCCTTCCCAATATGGTGCTCTCCATTCTATTATGGTATCTACACCCACCTACGATGGTTCCTCAACCATACCTCTCTCCCCAATCAGATGGAATCTTGATGCAGATTCTAGTACATACTCCAACCACACCACCATCACCCCCACCGGCTGACACCACTACTACGGCTGGGGGAAGACAAAAGAATAAATATCCCACTACTCACCTTCCTCCCCGAGTTCAAATTCCATGTGCACTATGTGAAATAGAGGGACACCCCACTAATAGATGTCCTTCTCTTCTTGAGCTATGCAATCTTATCCAACTCCCTCGAGAAACCACATTGCTCATCGCTTCACTAAGTCCACCTAGTACTACCACAACTTCCCCTACTATAGGAAGTAAAGGGTTGCGAACCAAATTCGTGTGTGCTATCTCTTCAGACTATGTCCACTACACTCATCATTTCCCCACTCTACCTTAGTTTCGATAGACGCTAATGACAATACACCAAATCTTTCAAAAAGACCTCTCCCCACCCACGTCATCGAGTACCCATGTCACCGACATCCATTATGTATCTGCCTCAGTCAATAAACGGATGAGGTGCCATTGCTCTCTTTGTGAATCACTTTATCATTTCACATACCAATGTCCTTTGATCATTGAATACATACGTCGTCATATGGACCTTATTCAAAATCCTCCAACCTCCTCACTTCTTGTACTACAAGTGATTCCCTCTATCCCTTCTCTAGATACTATTCACATCACCTCCCCTGAACCCGAGTCACTTCCCACCCCTCCATGGTTCATGGATATACTGTCTGAGGATTTTCCCCCAAATCCTCCCAATTCTTCATTTCATTTCCCTTAGGAAATCTTACCCCCGACCATAATTTACAACCCACAGTGTCTAGACATTTGGTTTATGTCAAGCATGCCATCACACAACAATTGTGATACCCCCTCTACATATTCACCACTTGAATACAATCACATGGTGACAATCACCAATGTTACTTCCCCGGATCCCCTATATTCTCACATTTTCCACTGTGATGAAGATATCCTGGAGGAACTAACTACCTCCGATTTCCCATGGAATGCGCTCCATCACAAAGAACTTTTTCTCTCACAGGAATCCTTAGACCCTCCTAGCCAAACCTCCATATGTGCAATCAAAACCAAAGTTTTTCTTCCATCAAGGCATATAGACTGGTTCAACAACCCTATCCCTGCCCCCAATGCTTTTATAGAAGGCAACATGGCCAACATTTCCCCCACTGTCAAAATCAACATTTCCATCAAATCAGGAATCGTAGAGAAAATCACCATTGGCACTGCATGCTCCCCTGAGGAACTCATAGCTTACAAATCTCTCTTTCAGGAATACCAAGATATTTTTTCTTGGTCATATATAGAGATTCTTGTGCTCAATCCTTCTATCGTCGAACATTGCGTTGACACATGGACATATGTCACCCTAGTACGTCAAAAGAAATGCCCACTGCACCCATCCAAAGACACGACTATCAAAGATGAAATTGACAAGTTACACATTGTCAAGTTAATATACCCCATCGCATACACATCACGGGTCTCCAAACCCATCCCCATTAACAAAAAATAGGGAAGTATTCATGTCTACACCAACTTTCATGAACTCAATCATGCTTGTCCCAAAGACAACTTCCCAACCCCTTTCATCGACCAAATTATCGATGATTGTTTTGGCTAGGAGGCCTTGCACTTCATGGATGGGTTCTTTGGCTACAATCAAATCCAAATCCATCCAACAGATCAGTACAAAACCACATTTACCACCTTGTGGGGTACGTTTTCTTATCGTGTCATGCCTTTTGGACTCAAAAATGCTGGTGCTACATTCCAATGGGCCATGACTTATGTTTTCCATGATATTGATCACATCATCCTTGCTTACTTGGACGACCTCACTGCTCGATCCAAGAAATGAACTCAGCATATAGATGACTTACAATTTGTCTTTCAATGAAGTCACCAGTACAATATCCACTTGAACCCCCTTAAGTGTGTATTTTGCGTCACCATCAAACACCTCCTTGGGTTTATCGTCTCCCAACATGGCATCACAGTGGACCCCTTCAAGGTCCAAGCTATCACATAAATTTCACCACCTAGGAATTTGCTCCAACTGCAAAGCCTACAAGGCAAAGCCAACATTTTGCGACACTTTGTCCTAGATTACGCCACTCACCCGCATGATTTCCTTCACTTACTGCGTCATGATATCCCATTTTGATGGGATGAACATGCTGAAACCTCTTTTGATGATTTAAAAGCAATACTATCCAATGCCCCTTTGATTATTCCTCATAACTATGATAGTGATTACCTCCTCTACTTATCAGCCTCGGTCGTCTCGGTAGCAAGAGTTCTCATCCAATTAGGGGATGATGGCCGTGAGCATGTTATTTACTACATCAGTAAAAATCTTTCAGTACCACCCCTAAAGTACAATCATGAAGAAAAACTCACCCTTGTAGTCCAAAAAATATGTCATTATATCTTGCTTCGCACTACCAAAGTCATGTAAGATTCCAACCCCATGTAGTACTTGCTTAGTCATCGACAAATTAATGGAAAATTTGCCTGATGGATCGTCATCCTTTAGGAATACGACCTAGAGTTTTCAACTCCCAAAATAAGGAAAACACTTGTTCTCACTAAACTCGTCGCGTCATTTCCATTCGACGATAAAATTTCACTCATCAATACGGATTTCCCTAACAAACACCTCTTCTACATCCCCTCGGATGACCCCTGGTGAGGAGACCTTCTCGTCTACCTTCAGAAACAAAAGGTTGGGTCTCGTCTCTCACGAGATGATCGTCAATGCCTCCACCATCAAGCCCCTCAAAACCTCCTCATCGGTGACATTTTGTATCTACGTGGGGTTGAAACCATACTCTGTCGATGTTTGACCATCGACGAAGAAGATAGAGTCTTAACAATTTACATAGTGGCTCTTGCGGTGACCACCTCTCAGGTATATCCACCACCCAAAAAATCATTCGAGCAAGATACTTCTGGCCCACATTGTTTCATGACTATGTCCACGCTGTCAAGCGATGCGACAAATTCCAGCTTTATGCAAACAAATCATGAGTGCCACCCGCTCTTTTACATCCAATCCTCTATCTAGCAATGGACACAATTATATCTTCATAGCAGTGGATTACTTTACCAAATAGGCCAAAGACATGCCTACCTTCAACAACACTGCTGACACAACAACACATTGTTTCTTCAACCATGTCATTAATCGTTTTGGATTTCCACTACAGTTAGTCTCAGATCATGGTAAACACTTTGAGAATGAGATCTTTGTCGAAATCTAATCAAGGTTAGGATTCTCCCATGAGTTTTCCTCCCCATACTACCCTCAGTCCAATTGACATGTCGAGGCTGTTAAAAAATTCCTCAAAACCATGTTGCAATGAACTGTCAACAAACATAATACCAATTTGCATCATATGTTGTTTTTAGTGTTATGGTCTTATCACATGACAGTCAAAACTAACACCGGTTTTACATCGTTTCATCTCATCCATGGGAACGAATACACCCTCCCCATCGAGTGTGAAATTCCCACATTGCACATCGCCATCGAGATATTACTTGAAACTGCTCCAATGGAGCAATGATTTCTTCACTTAGAGTCACTGGATGAAGATCATCGGTCTTCTTTACAAAATGATGAGGCAGCTAAAAATGGTCCAAATCCACCTTTGAATTCCATGTCAACCTTTTCTCCTTTAACGAAGTAGATCTCATCCTAGCCTACGATATCACTCATGATACCCTCGGTCATGGGAAATTTGAGTCATTATGGCATGGACCCTACATCGTCCAACAATGCCTCACTAAAGGTGCATACATCATGGCCTCTCCAGAAGGCTATCCTCTCAAAGAAATCATGAATGGGTTGTACTTAAAGAAGTTTTACGCCTGAGCATAATCATTCTACCCTAGGCTTTTTCTTTGTACACATTTATAGAGTTTTTAGTCTTCTTTTTTCGCCTCAAATCCTCATATTTGATCTACGATTCATGTTATTGACAGATGTCTCCTCCATCGACCTACCACATCGGTTACGCTAATGGAGATAGATGCTGGACACATAATCTCGCTTCGACTGCTTGGGCCCTCTACACCCCCTCACATGAACTGCTCCACTCCAGAGGCATATGTTTGGGATCAACAACCAATAAACAAGAAGAATACATAGTTGTCATTGGCGTCCTGGCTGAGTCCAGTCACCGCCACATTCATCACCTTAGTGTCCTATTAGATTCCCAGCTTGTCGTCTGGTAGCTCAATAATGCATATCATGTCCGTGATCCTTGCCTCTTTCACAAATACTTGCAAGTTAGAATCTTCAGCCACAGGATCATGGTCCTGCCACCTACACAGTCACATTCCCTGGGTCACCATCTGCACTTGGCCTCGGTGGAGCCTTTTCCTCACATCATGTCCAAGTATGCATGCTCATGTTCAAAATGATCAAATAACTGTTATATGTTCTTTATCTTCAGATATTGTTCACGTCAGGTATTTGGTTTTCATGAGTGCAGGTACTTGGTCATCACAACTCAGCACCACCCCTTTAGGTATTTGATCGAAACTGGCATGTAATCATTCCCTCTGAATATCAATTGCATCTCCCAGTCACACCCTCTAACATTTTGATTTAGGGTCCCTACATCCGGCTCTGCAGTACTATCACCTCCACTGCATTTTTGTATTGTCACTCGGTAGCACTCTCCTCCACATGAGTTGTCCCATTCGTAGTCCCCTTTGGCACTTTGATACTCATGATTATTTCACCCCCTTGGGATGGAAGTCCCGATATTCTTACACATTTTCTGAGAATCAACCACATAATCCTTCTCATCATTGTTGCTATATTTCCCAATGGACTCCCAGGTTACCTCATCACGGTTCAATTTTGACTGCGCCCCCGTAGTATCATTAACCCTCCATTTCCTCCATAATCATTTTTCCCATATGTATATTTCCTTCCATTCATTTCCCTCATACAAAAAACCACCAATGGGGCCCCTACCCCCCACCATTTCTCCACGCAACTTGCGCCTGCACATGCCAAGCCATCTTGCACTGGGGCACCCGCTTCTGTATCTGTACACTCATCCCAAAGTATTCTTTATTCATTTGGTAATTGTAAAAATCCTTTGATCCCAACATTTACTTAGCTCTTTATTGTCACCCTTGACGACCTTATTTTCTGGAAAATCAACCCATGTTGCCCTTGGTTGGGGCATTCACTATCCTCTATTCATGTTAACACTGTTCATAAACCCTGAGTATCCCGCAGTTCATGTACCCATGATCTCTGAATTTGTCCACTTTGTCACGCCTCTAGCACAATTTAATCCCATGTCTAGCCATCCCCCTGATGCTAGATACAGTTTCATGGTTTCTTCCAATCACCCTTAAAATATACCCCCAACCAAGGGCAGTATTGAGTCTCACCGCATCTTGACTTCATTCATGTTCCTTATCAGTTCTTGATCTTATCCAGTGGATTTCATGAAGCCCTTTTTCTTCTTGGAGTTGCATCTCCCTTTCTGTCGACATCAACACAGTTTCCAGAAGGGCAACAATATATTGACTCTCATTACCTTTACAATGAGGAGTCTTGGATGACATAGAGAGAACCATCATTTCTCTCTGTTGTTGTTGACTCCCATAACATTTGACTTCATCACAATCTCATGTTACGGTGGGTCTCACTATGCGACTATTGCAGTTGTTTTGTACTAGACAAAGACCTCTGAATTTGTTAGGCCATAAATGCCTACGCGTCATCGACACTTCGTCCAGGCGTCCTTGCCTCTTTTCAGAGTATGTTCACCATTAGAATTGTCATCTGCCATTATCAAACCACCCCAGAAGGCACTGTAGTTATATACATCAACATACAACTTCAGTTATCGTCTTACATTTTTGAGTTACATGACACGATCATGGGGCATGCTCGCCTCGTTTGTATACAAATTTTACTCCTCTACCTAGAGAAAGGTTTCGGTCCCACAGTTTGCCCTCTCCCTCCGATGGATCGATATTGTAGTTTATATCAACACTCTTCCTTACAATGGTACTCTTAGTAGAATAAACATTGATGTAGTTCATCTATACGTATGCTCCTAACCACACACATCAGGGGGCATCTATTATCATTGAAATTTCATCCGCAACATTGCATGCAAATGGTTACAATAATACAACATCTCCAAACACCTATTAGTTCACCTGCAACACCAAAAATTCATTTCCAAGTGAAAAAAGCTATACAACTCGTCAAAAAATTGACATGCGTTGAAACGATAAAGGAAGCGCGTACACAGTGCACGGGACAAAGAATCTTGTAGATCACACAATGTGCCATATGCGTGACTGTGTATGAGAAAAGCTGCACACTCTTGTGAACGATGCATTTATGGTTCTTGTCATCCCCTCACCCACTTTTGGACCAGCTCCCAACTTGATTTGACCCTAAAATCCGAACTGAATCTGAATGGGGGGATGGTCAAATATCTAAGGGTGCCCTAAAGGTCCCCTTGTCCACACTAAGAACCGGTTGGATATTGCCTCAAAGACATGCTATAAATGGAGGCCATGGGTGCACTAAGAATTTAAGAATCTCATAGTATTTCTATGCTGCCTCAATCCTCCTTCAAGAAACCTCTTTTCATCTTGGAGCATTCTAGTAACATTCCAATAAGTTATTCTCCTCACCTCTTGAGGGAATAGGCTCAGATTTCTTCACAATTTTCTTTCTAGTTTATCATTGTAAGAAGATATCTCAAATAGGGGACTCAAGAACCCTCCCAAGGAGGAAGAGGGGATCCATCCATCCTCCTTTCTCTACGGTGTTTGCCAACTAATATAGTTATCCATTGGTGGCATAATCTTGGTCATTTGGTTGATTGATTTTGGTTCAAAGTTTCTTATGCATTGTAGTTTTAGTTCCTTAGTTGTTTTTAGTTTATTTTCTTGTTTATTTTATGTGCTTGGATTGTTTAATTCATACACTAACCTCTGTCTTCTCTAGCAGGCCCAGCTAAACTTGTAAGTGCCCTTGTTTTTCTCACCCAAGTGATGAAACAATCACAACAGCCAGTGTGCCTAAGAAATGTAATGTTTTGATCATTATTAATAATAAATACATCGTTGGCTACAAGACGGACAAGGAATAGAGTTATAGGGGGATATGATTCCACAAGAGAGGGGGCTTCAGGGGATAAATGTTTATTTTCCTATTTTAATTACCCTTTTGTCTAAGGGAGTAGGTCAGTTACGTGAGATTCTTGGGGGAGACTACGAGGTTCTTGATTCCCCATGAAATACTTAAACCCACCCCTAGACTATTGGGGGGATTGGTTGATTGCTCGTCCTCTCATTTTCTCATTCGCTCATGCATTCATCCACTTTCTCACTAGTTCATGAATTCATTCACTTGCTCACTGGTTCATTCATCTCGTCCTTACCTATCACTCATTGATCCATCGTCATCTACGTCTTGGATTGGGAAAGGGAAACGAACTTCCGAAGAGCATCCATGGTATTGTTGGATGCAAAGGTCGCTGGTTTAATCCATCCATGACTTGAGGCCTACATGTTTGAGATGCATTGGCCTATATCCAGCCTTGTTCACAGTTGCGAGTCCTGAGAGTTTCGACATTGAGATTCTAGACTAGTTGCGCTCGAGCCCCTGGAAGGAGAAGGAATGCCTGAGGGACTATGTGGTAGAGAAGGGTGGAGGTCCATTCTATTGGGTGGTGCAGGATGGGTAAAAGAGAGCTGGGTACTAGGATTGTTGTGAGTGTTGGGAAAGCCTGTGAGAGCTTGAGTGTTGACTAGTTCGGGAAGCTAAGTAACACTCTAGAACCATCCTTGTGGATTCATAGCTCTGGCTTGGGGTGACACTGTTGTTGAGATTTGGAACAGTAGGGTCTACAGTTGGGTGGAATGTGCTTGGTATACAACCAGTTGGTGTCTTCTTTTATAAAGATAAGTGCTCTATGCTATGGTATTATTCATCTGTATATGAATGTATTCCGCTGTGTATTTATTTATCGTTTAATTGAATCTTTAGAATATGCATGCTTGCTGGTTATTGTTATGCATGTATTCAACTCTTCTCTTTTATGCATCCTTATTGATTTAAAAGGTATTAGTAAGAGAAAGAAGTCACAGGGTGGGATTCAAGGTGGCATACCCTGACCTATGGGTGGTCAAGGTGTTACAAATTGGTATCAGAGCTTCTGGTTGAAACAATGGGCTGGTATGGGCTAGGTCTGTTGGTCAACGTCTCGTGGTTGAGATCGAATTATTACCATGAGGTTAAAAATCTCAGGAGGAATGACGTTTCAGAGTCTACGCAGGATCTATAAATTCAGAGATCCTTTGTAAGGGTTCGAAGGATTGTGATCGTCCCCTTAGAATTCAAGAGAGATCCATTGTGGGATCAAGAGAGATCCTGGATCATTGTATCAGAGGCTAGATGAACAAGGTTCGTCCAATGAAAGAAAAGAAAAGGTTAATTCACAACCATCAGATCTCATTGGAGAGAGATCGATGGCCAGGAGGCATTGTGGGGACCCAGGTTTCACGAGAGTTAATTCCCCAAGGCGGTCCCACAATACAAACTATGGTTTCACCAAGGGGTTATGTGTCAGCGTCAGAAGAATTGTGGAGCGAAAGGTGGGTTACTCCAAACCACCGATGTGTGCCCCCACAAATTTAAAGGCATTAAGTGATGTGACATGTTAGTGCTTGAATGTCAAAACTCCGAGGAGATGAAGTAGATATAGACTGTTTATCGAAGTGGACACATGGCAGTAGATCCTGCACTCCGACGGATAACCAATTCATAAGAAAGACGGATGTGAAAATCCAGAACTCCTAAAGGCCTGAAGCCTGGAGTTCATCTAGAACGTCCATCAACAAGGACATGCGACACCAGATCTCTCACTTCGGAGACTTAGTACTCCATAAGGCTTTGCAAAGCGAAGCACTAGGGAAATAATTACCCGAAGTCCCGAAGTAATTGAGGACCATTGATCTCAAATCAACAAGAATCGTTGATCCTTGCAATAGTATCTCTCGAAGTCTCGAAGTCTGGGGTTAATATGGATTGTCCAATAAGGGAGACACATGTTGACAGATTGGCCAGTTTGGGAATTCAGAGTTCCAGAGAATTGGAAGTGTGCTAGTGTGGAAACTCTTGAAGCCCGAAGTCTTGAAGCCCGAAGAGCCGAAGTGGTGGGGCATGATGATGTCACTTGGAGGTGATGTGGACCACGGGATTCCGAGTTGACGTGTCTTGGGGACGTCACTTGGGATGTGTGCCATGTGTCATTAATTTTTGAACATGTGGAGCATTGAAATGTAAGTTAGAACATGACACGTGTCACCCACCTGATTGGGCCATGTGTCCACTTCTAGTATTTCACCACGTGGTGATAGATCGTGTAGTCTGGAGACTGGGCACTCCAGAGGAAAAAGATATGAAATTTGGCATTGGGTAGAGAACTCTCGAAGAGTCGAAGTGATTCACAACCATTGATCTATGAGAGACACACGTCGATGGATCGTCGACTTCAGGTGAAATAACTCTGAGATAAAGTGAAGACAGAGATTTTGAAACTCTCAAAGCCTGAAGATCCGAAGTGATTCATAGCCATTGATATGCAAGAGGACACGCATCGACAGATCGTGAACTTTGGGTAAAAGCATCCGAGAGGAAGAAAGAAGGGAAAGTTGAGACTACTGAAGTGTGAAGTTTCGAAGTGGATCCTGATCATTGATCATGAAAGAGGATGAAGACAGTTGATCTGGTCCTGGTTGAAGGTTCTGAATTTGCGAAGATCCATGAAGGATTTGGCCGCGGCTTCGAGTCATGTTCACCTGGGGAAGTGGTTTGAAAGGAATGCCTATGCAGAATTAAATTCTATATCCGCTAAGGGATAAAATGGAAGTGTTATATGGTGGATATTGATACATATATGTTCTTCATTAATTGAGAAGAAAAAGGACCTATAACATGGTTTGGAAAATTTTGTTTATCATATGCATAATTCTAACAAAATGGTCTCTTGCATATTTTTCAGAATTAAGGGGTTTAAACACATCATCTCAGAATGCGTATTGAAGAAATGGAAGAAGGCGAGGGAGCCTCTAGCCATGATAAGGAAGACGAAGGCTAGAATACCAGAGTTGGTAATGTAGAGACAGAGTCCAATGGATGCAAGGAAAGAGGAGAGCAGGAAACATTAATAGAGACTATAAGAATCCTGAAAATAGAAGTGCAGAGCTACAAAGAAGACAATGAGAGATTGATGAGAGAAAAAAGTAAGATAAATG
>ML811146.1:7923-32982 GCA_009831015.1 Picea engelmannii | reverse complement strand
GAGGCTTCTCCACCTCTCGACATCCCACCAGTTGAAGAAATTCTACCTCAGGAATTACCTAAGAACCCTATGACACCACTTATCCCCAATTTCACCCTTCCCTAAGGGAAAATACCGGTTTGGGAAACAATCCCTCAAGACATTACTCAGATCCCCTTCTTCTACCCCCCACTGAGAGTACAATATTTTCAGGTAGCCACAATTCTTACCCTTCCCAATATGGTGCTCTCCATTCTATTATGGTATCTACACCCACCTACGATGGTTCCTCAACCATACCTCTCTCCCCAATCAGATGGAATCTTGATGCAGATTCTAGTACATACTCCAACCACACCACCATCACCCCCACCGGCTGACACCACTACTACGGCTGGGGGAAGACAAAAGAATAAATATCCCACTACTCACCTTCCTCCCCGAGTTCAAATTCCATGTGCACTATGTGAAATAGAGGGACACCCCACTAATAGATGTCCTTCTCTTCTTGAGCTATGCAATCTTATCCAACTCCCTCGAGAAACCACATTGCTCATCGCTTCACTAAGTCCACCTAGTACTACCACAACTTCCCCTACTATAGGAAGTAAAGGGTTGCGAACCAAATTCGTGTGTGCTATCTCTTCAGACTATGTCCACTACACTCATCATTTCCCCACTCTACCTTAGTTTCGATAGACGCTAATGACAATACACCAAATCTTTCAAAAAGACCTCTCCCCACCCACGTCATCGAGTACCCATGTCACCGACATCCATTATGTATCTGCCTCAGTCAATAAACGGATGAGGTGCCATTGCTCTCTTTGTGAATCACTTTATCATTTCACATACCAATGTCCTTTGATCATTGAATACATACGTCGTCATATGGACCTTATTCAAAATCCTCCAACCTCCTCACTTCTTGTACTACAAGTGATTCCCTCTATCCCTTCTCTAGATACTATTCACATCACCTCCCCTGAACCCGAGTCACTTCCCACCCCTCCATGGTTCATGGATATACTGTCTGAGGATTTTCCCCCAAATCCTCCCAATTCTTCATTTCATTTCCCTTAGGAAATCTTACCCCCGACCATAATTTACAACCCACAGTGTCTAGACATTTGGTTTATGTCAAGCATGCCATCACACAACAATTGTGATACCCCCTCTACATATTCACCACTTGAATACAATCACATGGTGACAATCACCAATGTTACTTCCCCGGATCCCCTATATTCTCACATTTTCCACTGTGATGAAGATATCCTGGAGGAACTAACTACCTCCGATTTCCCATGGAATGCGCTCCATCACAAAGAACTTTTTCTCTCACAGGAATCCTTAGACCCTCCTAGCCAAACCTCCATATGTGCAATCAAAACCAAAGTTTTTCTTCCATCAAGGCATATAGACTGGTTCAACAACCCTATCCCTGCCCCCAATGCTTTTATAGAAGGCAACATGGCCAACATTTCCCCCACTGTCAAAATCAACATTTCCATCAAATCAGGAATCGTAGAGAAAATCACCATTGGCACTGCATGCTCCCCTGAGGAACTCATAGCTTACAAATCTCTCTTTCAGGAATACCAAGATATTTTTTCTTGGTCATATATAGAGATTCTTGTGCTCAATCCTTCTATCGTCGAACATTGCGTTGACACATGGACATATGTCACCCTAGTACGTCAAAAGAAATGCCCACTGCACCCATCCAAAGACACGACTATCAAAGATGAAATTGACAAGTTACACATTGTCAAGTTAATATACCCCATCGCATACACATCACGGGTCTCCAAACCCATCCCCATTAACAAAAAATAGGGAAGTATTCATGTCTACACCAACTTTCATGAACTCAATCATGCTTGTCCCAAAGACAACTTCCCAACCCCTTTCATCGACCAAATTATCGATGATTGTTTTGGCTAGGAGGCCTTGCACTTCATGGATGGGTTCTTTGGCTACAATCAAATCCAAATCCATCCAACAGATCAGTACAAAACCACATTTACCACCTTGTGGGGTACGTTTTCTTATCGTGTCATGCCTTTTGGACTCAAAAATGCTGGTGCTACATTCCAATGGGCCATGACTTATGTTTTCCATGATATTGATCACATCATCCTTGCTTACTTGGACGACCTCACTGCTCGATCCAAGAAATGAACTCAGCATATAGATGACTTACAATTTGTCTTTCAATGAAGTCACCAGTACAATATCCACTTGAACCCCCTTAAGTGTGTATTTTGCGTCACCATCAAACACCTCCTTGGGTTTATCGTCTCCCAACATGGCATCACAGTGGACCCCTTCAAGGTCCAAGCTATCACATAAATTTCACCACCTAGGAATTTGCTCCAACTGCAAAGCCTACAAGGCAAAGCCAACATTTTGCGACACTTTGTCCTAGATTACGCCACTCACCCGCATGATTTCCTTCACTTACTGCGTCATGATATCCCATTTTGATGGGATGAACATGCTGAAACCTCTTTTGATGATTTAAAAGCAATACTATCCAATGCCCCTTTGATTATTCCTCATAACTATGATAGTGATTACCTCCTCTACTTATCAGCCTCGGTCGTCTCGGTAGCAAGAGTTCTCATCCAATTAGGGGATGATGGCCGTGAGCATGTTATTTACTACATCAGTAAAAATCTTTCAGTACCACCCCTAAAGTACAATCATGAAGAAAAACTCACCCTTGTAGTCCAAAAAATATGTCATTATATCTTGCTTCGCACTACCAAAGTCATGTAAGATTCCAACCCCATGTAGTACTTGCTTAGTCATCGACAAATTAATGGAAAATTTGCCTGATGGATCGTCATCCTTTAGGAATACGACCTAGAGTTTTCAACTCCCAAAATAAGGAAAACACTTGTTCTCACTAAACTCGTCGCGTCATTTCCATTCGACGATAAAATTTCACTCATCAATACGGATTTCCCTAACAAACACCTCTTCTACATCCCCTCGGATGACCCCTGGTGAGGAGACCTTCTCGTCTACCTTCAGAAACAAAAGGTTGGGTCTCGTCTCTCACGAGATGATCGTCAATGCCTCCACCATCAAGCCCCTCAAAACCTCCTCATCGGTGACATTTTGTATCTACGTGGGGTTGAAACCATACTCTGTCGATGTTTGACCATCGACGAAGAAGATAGAGTCTTAACAATTTACATAGTGGCTCTTGCGGTGACCACCTCTCAGGTATATCCACCACCCAAAAAATCATTCGAGCAAGATACTTCTGGCCCACATTGTTTCATGACTATGTCCACGCTGTCAAGCGATGCGACAAATTCCAGCTTTATGCAAACAAATCATGAGTGCCACCCGCTCTTTTACATCCAATCCTCTATCTAGCAATGGACACAATTATATCTTCATAGCAGTGGATTACTTTACCAAATAGGCCAAAGACATGCCTACCTTCAACAACACTGCTGACACAACAACACATTGTTTCTTCAACCATGTCATTAATCGTTTTGGATTTCCACTACAGTTAGTCTCAGATCATGGTAAACACTTTGAGAATGAGATCTTTGTCGAAATCTAATCAAGGTTAGGATTCTCCCATGAGTTTTCCTCCCCATACTACCCTCAGTCCAATTGACATGTCGAGGCTGTTAAAAAATTCCTCAAAACCATGTTGCAATGAACTGTCAACAAACATAATACCAATTTGCATCATATGTTGTTTTTAGTGTTATGGTCTTATCACATGACAGTCAAAACTAACACCGGTTTTACATCGTTTCATCTCATCCATGGGAACGAATACACCCTCCCCATCGAGTGTGAAATTCCCACATTGCACATCGCCATCGAGATATTACTTGAAACTGCTCCAATGGAGCAATGATTTCTTCACTTAGAGTCACTGGATGAAGATCATCGGTCTTCTTTACAAAATGATGAGGCAGCTAAAAATGGTCCAAATCCACCTTTGAATTCCATGTCAACCTTTTCTCCTTTAACGAAGTAGATCTCATCCTAGCCTACGATATCACTCATGATACCCTCGGTCATGGGAAATTTGAGTCATTATGGCATGGACCCTACATCGTCCAACAATGCCTCACTAAAGGTGCATACATCATGGCCTCTCCAGAAGGCTATCCTCTCAAAGAAATCATGAATGGGTTGTACTTAAAGAAGTTTTACGCCTGAGCATAATCATTCTACCCTAGGCTTTTTCTTTGTACACATTTATAGAGTTTTTAGTCTTCTTTTTTCGCCTCAAATCCTCATATTTGATCTACGATTCATGTTATTGACAGATGTCTCCTCCATCGACCTACCACATCGGTTACGCTAATGGAGATAGATGCTGGACACATAATCTCGCTTCGACTGCTTGGGCCCTCTACACCCCCTCACATGAACTGCTCCACTCCAGAGGCATATGTTTGGGATCAACAACCAATAAACAAGAAGAATACATAGTTGTCATTGGCGTCCTGGCTGAGTCCAGTCACCGCCACATTCATCACCTTAGTGTCCTATTAGATTCCCAGCTTGTCGTCTGGTAGCTCAATAATGCATATCATGTCCGTGATCCTTGCCTCTTTCACAAATACTTGCAAGTTAGAATCTTCAGCCACAGGATCATGGTCCTGCCACCTACACAGTCACATTCCCTGGGTCACCATCTGCACTTGGCCTCGGTGGAGCCTTTTCCTCACATCATGTCCAAGTATGCATGCTCATGTTCAAAATGATCAAATAACTGTTATATGTTCTTTATCTTCAGATATTGTTCACGTCAGGTATTTGGTTTTCATGAGTGCAGGTACTTGGTCATCACAACTCAGCACCACCCCTTTAGGTATTTGATCGAAACTGGCATGTAATCATTCCCTCTGAATATCAATTGCATCTCCCAGTCACACCCTCTAACATTTTGATTTAGGGTCCCTACATCCGGCTCTGCAGTACTATCACCTCCACTGCATTTTTGTATTGTCACTCGGTAGCACTCTCCTCCACATGAGTTGTCCCATTCGTAGTCCCCTTTGGCACTTTGATACTCATGATTATTTCACCCCCTTGGGATGGAAGTCCCGATATTCTTACACATTTTCTGAGAATCAACCACATAATCCTTCTCATCATTGTTGCTATATTTCCCAATGGACTCCCAGGTTACCTCATCACGGTTCAATTTTGACTGCGCCCCCGTAGTATCATTAACCCTCCATTTCCTCCATAATCATTTTTCCCATATGTATATTTCCTTCCATTCATTTCCCTCATACAAAAAACCACCAATGGGGCCCCTACCCCCCACCATTTCTCCACGCAACTTGCGCCTGCACATGCCAAGCCATCTTGCACTGGGGCACCCGCTTCTGTATCTGTACACTCATCCCAAAGTATTCTTTATTCATTTGGTAATTGTAAAAATCCTTTGATCCCAACATTTACTTAGCTCTTTATTGTCACCCTTGACGACCTTATTTTCTGGAAAATCAACCCATGTTGCCCTTGGTTGGGGCATTCACTATCCTCTATTCATGTTAACACTGTTCATAAACCCTGAGTATCCCGCAGTTCATGTACCCATGATCTCTGAATTTGTCCACTTTGTCACGCCTCTAGCACAATTTAATCCCATGTCTAGCCATCCCCCTGATGCTAGATACAGTTTCATGGTTTCTTCCAATCACCCTTAAAATATACCCCCAACCAAGGGCAGTATTGAGTCTCACCGCATCTTGACTTCATTCATGTTCCTTATCAGTTCTTGATCTTATCCAGTGGATTTCATGAAGCCCTTTTTCTTCTTGGAGTTGCATCTCCCTTTCTGTCGACATCAACACAGTTTCCAGAAGGGCAACAATATATTGACTCTCATTACCTTTACAATGAGGAGTCTTGGATGACATAGAGAGAACCATCATTTCTCTCTGTTGTTGTTGACTCCCATAACATTTGACTTCATCACAATCTCATGTTACGGTGGGTCTCACTATGCGACTATTGCAGTTGTTTTGTACTAGACAAAGACCTCTGAATTTGTTAGGCCATAAATGCCTACGCGTCATCGACACTTCGTCCAGGCGTCCTTGCCTCTTTTCAGAGTATGTTCACCATTAGAATTGTCATCTGCCATTATCAAACCACCCCAGAAGGCACTGTAGTTATATACATCAACATACAACTTCAGTTATCGTCTTACATTTTTGAGTTACATGACACGATCATGGGGCATGCTCGCCTCGTTTGTATACAAATTTTACTCCTCTACCTAGAGAAAGGTTTCGGTCCCACAGTTTGCCCTCTCCCTCCGATGGATCGATATTGTAGTTTATATCAACACTCTTCCTTACAATGGTACTCTTAGTAGAATAAACATTGATGTAGTTCATCTATACGTATGCTCCTAACCACACACATCAGGGGGCATCTATTATCATTGAAATTTCATCCGCAACATTGCATGCAAATGGTTACAATAATACAACATCTCCAAACACCTATTAGTTCACCTGCAACACCAAAAATTCATTTCCAAGTGAAAAAAGCTATACAACTCGTCAAAAAATTGACATGCGTTGAAACGATAAAGGAAGCGCGTACACAGTGCACGGGACAAAGAATCTTGTAGATCACACAATGTGCCATATGCGTGACTGTGTATGAGAAAAGCTGCACACTCTTGTGAACGATGCATTTATGGTTCTTGTCATCCCCTCACCCACTTTTGGACCAGCTCCCAACTTGATTTGACCCTAAAATCCGAACTGAATCTGAATGGGGGGATGGTCAAATATCTAAGGGTGCCCTAAAGGTCCCCTTGTCCACACTAAGAACCGGTTGGATATTGCCTCAAAGACATGCTATAAATGGAGGCCATGGGTGCACTAAGAATTTAAGAATCTCATAGTATTTCTATGCTGCCTCAATCCTCCTTCAAGAAACCTCTTTTCATCTTGGAGCATTCTAGTAACATTCCAATAAGTTATTCTCCTCACCTCTTGAGGGAATAGGCTCAGATTTCTTCACAATTTTCTTTCTAGTTTATCATTGTAAGAAGATATCTCAAATAGGGGACTCAAGAACCCTCCCAAGGAGGAAGAGGGGATCCATCCATCCTCCTTTCTCTACGGTGTTTGCCAACTAATATAGTTATCCATTGGTGGCATAATCTTGGTCATTTGGTTGATTGATTTTGGTTCAAAGTTTCTTATGCATTGTAGTTTTAGTTCCTTAGTTGTTTTTAGTTTATTTTCTTGTTTATTTTATGTGCTTGGATTGTTTAATTCATACACTAACCTCTGTCTTCTCTAGCAGGCCCAGCTAAACTTGTAAGTGCCCTTGTTTTTCTCACCCAAGTGATGAAACAATCACAACAGCCAGTGTGCCTAAGAAATGTAATGTTTTGATCATTATTAATAATAAATACATCGTTGGCTACAAGACGGACAAGGAATAGAGTTATAGGGGGATATGATTCCACAAGAGAGGGGGCTTCAGGGGATAAATGTTTATTTTCCTATTTTAATTACCCTTTTGTCTAAGGGAGTAGGTCAGTTACGTGAGATTCTTGGGGGAGACTACGAGGTTCTTGATTCCCCATGAAATACTTAAACCCACCCCTAGACTATTGGGGGGATTGGTTGATTGCTCGTCCTCTCATTTTCTCATTCGCTCATGCATTCATCCACTTTCTCACTAGTTCATGAATTCATTCACTTGCTCACTGGTTCATTCATCTCGTCCTTACCTATCACTCATTGATCCATCGTCATCTACGTCTTGGATTGGGAAAGGGAAACGAACTTCCGAAGAGCATCCATGGTATTGTTGGATGCAAAGGTCGCTGGTTTAATCCATCCATGACTTGAGGCCTACATGTTTGAGATGCATTGGCCTATATCCAGCCTTGTTCACAGTTGCGAGTCCTGAGAGTTTCGACATTGAGATTCTAGACTAGTTGCGCTCGAGCCCCTGGAAGGAGAAGGAATGCCTGAGGGACTATGTGGTAGAGAAGGGTGGAGGTCCATTCTATTGGGTGGTGCAGGATGGGTAAAAGAGAGCTGGGTACTAGGATTGTTGTGAGTGTTGGGAAAGCCTGTGAGAGCTTGAGTGTTGACTAGTTCGGGAAGCTAAGTAACACTCTAGAACCATCCTTGTGGATTCATAGCTCTGGCTTGGGGTGACACTGTTGTTGAGATTTGGAACAGTAGGGTCTACAGTTGGGTGGAATGTGCTTGGTATACAACCAGTTGGTGTCTTCTTTTATAAAGATAAGTGCTCTATGCTATGGTATTATTCATCTGTATATGAATGTATTCCGCTGTGTATTTATTTATCGTTTAATTGAATCTTTAGAATATGCATGCTTGCTGGTTATTGTTATGCATGTATTCAACTCTTCTCTTTTATGCATCCTTATTGATTTAAAAGGTATTAGTAAGAGAAAGAAGTCACAGGGTGGGATTCAAGGTGGCATACCCTGACCTATGGGTGGTCAAGGTGTTACAAATTGGTATCAGAGCTTCTGGTTGAAACAATGGGCTGGTATGGGCTAGGTCTGTTGGTCAACGTCTCGTGGTTGAGATCGAATTATTACCATGAGGTTAAAAATCTCAGGAGGAATGACGTTTCAGAGTCTACGCAGGATCTATAAATTCAGAGATCCTTTGTAAGGGTTCGAAGGATTGTGATCGTCCCCTTAGAATTCAAGAGAGATCCATTGTGGGATCAAGAGAGATCCTGGATCATTGTATCAGAGGCTAGATGAACAAGGTTCGTCCAATGAAAGAAAAGAAAAGGTTAATTCACAACCATCAGATCTCATTGGAGAGAGATCGATGGCCAGGAGGCATTGTGGGGACCCAGGTTTCACGAGAGTTAATTCCCCAAGGCGGTCCCACAATACAAACTATGGTTTCACCAAGGGGTTATGTGTCAGCGTCAGAAGAATTGTGGAGCGAAAGGTGGGTTACTCCAAACCACCGATGTGTGCCCCCACAAATTTAAAGGCATTAAGTGATGTGACATGTTAGTGCTTGAATGTCAAAACTCCGAGGAGATGAAGTAGATATAGACTGTTTATCGAAGTGGACACATGGCAGTAGATCCTGCACTCCGACGGATAACCAATTCATAAGAAAGACGGATGTGAAAATCCAGAACTCCTAAAGGCCTGAAGCCTGGAGTTCATCTAGAACGTCCATCAACAAGGACATGCGACACCAGATCTCTCACTTCGGAGACTTAGTACTCCATAAGGCTTTGCAAAGCGAAGCACTAGGGAAATAATTACCCGAAGTCCCGAAGTAATTGAGGACCATTGATCTCAAATCAACAAGAATCGTTGATCCTTGCAATAGTATCTCTCGAAGTCTCGAAGTCTGGGGTTAATATGGATTGTCCAATAAGGGAGACACATGTTGACAGATTGGCCAGTTTGGGAATTCAGAGTTCCAGAGAATTGGAAGTGTGCTAGTGTGGAAACTCTTGAAGCCCGAAGTCTTGAAGCCCGAAGAGCCGAAGTGGTGGGGCATGATGATGTCACTTGGAGGTGATGTGGACCACGGGATTCCGAGTTGACGTGTCTTGGGGACGTCACTTGGGATGTGTGCCATGTGTCATTAATTTTTGAACATGTGGAGCATTGAAATGTAAGTTAGAACATGACACGTGTCACCCACCTGATTGGGCCATGTGTCCACTTCTAGTATTTCACCACGTGGTGATAGATCGTGTAGTCTGGAGACTGGGCACTCCAGAGGAAAAAGATATGAAATTTGGCATTGGGTAGAGAACTCTCGAAGAGTCGAAGTGATTCACAACCATTGATCTATGAGAGACACACGTCGATGGATCGTCGACTTCAGGTGAAATAACTCTGAGATAAAGTGAAGACAGAGATTTTGAAACTCTCAAAGCCTGAAGATCCGAAGTGATTCATAGCCATTGATATGCAAGAGGACACGCATCGACAGATCGTGAACTTTGGGTAAAAGCATCCGAGAGGAAGAAAGAAGGGAAAGTTGAGACTACTGAAGTGTGAAGTTTCGAAGTGGATCCTGATCATTGATCATGAAAGAGGATGAAGACAGTTGATCTGGTCCTGGTTGAAGGTTCTGAATTTGCGAAGATCCATGAAGGATTTGGCCGCGGCTTCGAGTCATGTTCACCTGGGGAAGTGGTTTGAAAGGAATGCCTATGCAGAATTAAATTCTATATCCGCTAAGGGATAAAATGGAAGTGTTATATGGTGGATATTGATACATATATGTTCTTCATTAATTGAGAAGAAAAAGGACCTATAACATGGTTTGGAAAATTTTGTTTATCATATGCATAATTCTAACAAAATGGTCTCTTGCATATTTTTCAGAATTAAGGGGTTTAAACACATCATCTCAGAATGCGTATTGAAGAAATGGAAGAAGGCGAGGGAGCCTCTAGCCATGATAAGGAAGACGAAGGCTAGAATACCAGAGTTGGTAATGTAGAGACAGAGTCCAATGGATGCAAGGAAAGAGGAGAGCAGGAAACATTAATAGAGACTATAAGAATCCTGAAAATAGAAGTGCAGAGCTACAAAGAAGACAATGAGAGATTGATGAGAGAAAAAAGTAAGATAAATGATCGAGTGTTACAAAGCTAAAATTAGTTGCAGAAGAAAATGAAGAAGGGACCAAACTCAAAACAAGAGGAAGAAGGTTGGTTTCATGAAATAAGAGAGGATCGTGGAAGAGCTGGTTATTCAAGAAGTGCCATCAAAACTCACCTCCTTACTCAAAAGGAAATTTTTATGCATCGGAATATCCCATAATCAGTCCAGAGGTGTCTTCTGTTAGGAACCATAGAAGGAGACATGAAGTGGATAGTTTTCAAGGAGACATGAGGAAGCTTAATCCACCCTCCTTTTATGGTGAAAAAGAAAGGGAAGATGATGCCAAAGCATGGTTTCTTGGAATCAAGAGGTATTTTCAATTGCATAACTATTCATCAAACCTGGAAGCTAGAATTTCCACCTACCATTTACATGAGAAAGTTGTAATGTGGTGGGATCAACTAAAGCAAGTTGAACATATTAATGAGAGTAGGATCACTTGGAAGAAGTTGAAGAAGTACTTCCAGAAGGAGTACCTCTCAGAGAATTTCTATGACAAGAAAATGCAGGAGTTCTTTGCACTCAGGCTGGGAAGCATGACTATGGAAGAATATGAGAAGAAATTCTTGGGATTGTTAAGATATGTTGGGTTTATAAATGATGAAATGGTAAAGATATAGAGGTTTTTGAGTGGAATGCCAACCTTTTATAAATAAAATATTAGGTATGATGAGACCAAGACCTTGACTGAGGCCATTGTTGGCCCTTGGTTATGGAAGGAAGCAAGGAACAAGGAAGAAAAGGTGAAAAGTGAACTTTGCAGAAGACACAGTGACTGTCACTGGGTCGAAGTGAGAAAAAGAGTAGAAAAGATGGAGTGAAGTATGGAAAATAAAGATGTTGGATGAGAAGACCAAGGTTGATAGATTAGAAAGGAAGAGGGATCAAGGACAACTCAAGAAGTGGAAAAATCCACCGTTGGATGCTTTGGAGCACCACGTGAGAAGGAAGGAAAGACAGGCCGATGAAGCCTGAAAAAAATGGGTCAAGTTGACCTAGGGTTGTAGACACCTAGGGTTTTGGTATTTAGGGTTTTGGCACCTAGGTTTCAGCCTAAGGCTGTCGGTGAGGTGTTGTAATGTATAAATAGAGGTCTAAAGGGCCTAGTTTGGGTGGATAATTCTACAGTACAATATTGTTGTTGATATAGCTATAGTATTGTGTGAGGGATCATTGTATTGAAAGAGATAAGTGCTAAGAGAGAGAAATCCTTATGGTGTTGTAAGATCTTCAGCTGTGTGCGAAGGTCAAGTACTGCAACTAGGTGTGCATGAAGAGGAGAGAAAGAGAGAGAAGAAAGAAGATCTTCTAGTTGAGAGCGTAGATAAGAACTGTATTCTTTACATTAATGAATCATAAGAAAAATTTCATGGACGTAGCCCTAGAGAGAGGGTGAAACATGTAAATCTGTTGTTGTGTGTTTGATTGATGCTTTGATCTCTGTCACTGTTATATTGTTACCTGCCTTATTGTATTAGATTAGATCTATAGATGTGAAGGATAGATCTAGCTTGTTGAATGATAGATGCATGATATGTTGTTGTTATAATAGATCCACTTGATATTCCCCTGGTTGTAGACATCTCTGTCCTCCAACCCCCTTATAGATGCTTCGGGTGAGACTTCATCTGCTTCACCGGTGTTTCCAAAAGGGCCAGTAGCTAGGGCTTGTTGGTGCGCTCTTAGAGTTGAACCCTGGGTCTTCCCCTATGCCAACATCCATCAGGAAGTCTAAATACCTGTATGAGCAAGGACATGGAAGAGAATCCCTATAGAAATCTTGGAAGGATAATAGGAAGGAGAAGTCTGATCAGAGGAGGAAAGGATTTAAACCTCCCTTCAATAGGAATGAGCCTAATAGAAATCATCGAGATCAATATTCTAAGGGTGAATCCAAGAAAGAAGACTCCTTGGAAAAAAGGGGAAGACCACCTATCCAATGTTGGGGATGAAAACAATATCACCTGTACAAGGATTGCCCACACAGAAAAGACAGAGTGAAGACTGTGCACAACGTCCAAGAGGCTACAACAGTCGAAGATATGGGAAGAATATATGCAACCTTCGATGATCGACAAGCAGAGTACCAGTCCAATATGATCGAGGTGGAAGGTAAGATCACAAATCATCCTGTTGCTATTTTAATTGATTCAGGAGCAATTCGTTGTTACATTGATCCTAAAATAGTGGATTGATTACATTTGGAGAAAAGTAAGCTTGGAAAATCAAGTTTAGTTCAGCTAGCCACTGGAACGAAAAGGAGAATCCATGATATGGTCAGAAGTTGTTCCATAAGTCTTAATGGTGTGAATACTAGTGATGACCTAAATATCATACCATTGGGGTCTTATGATATTCTAATTGGAATGGATTCGTTGGACAAGCATCATGCTTTCCTAGATTGTCATAGCAATAAATTTACATGTCTTGATGGAGATGGAAAACATAACACTATGAAAGGAGTTCCAAGACCCATCTCTATAAGGGATATTTCATCCTTACAGGTGAAGAGATGTTTTAGAAAAGGATGTCAATTGTATGCAGCTCATGTAGAAGAGCCAGAAAATACAAAGGGGCCAAGCCTTGAAGATTTATCGGTACTACATGAATTTCATGATGTATTCCAAGAAATACCAGGGTTGCCACCAAGAATGGAGATAGATTTCTCTATTGATTTAGTTCCAGGAGCTTCCCTGGTGTCAAAAACACCTTACAGAATGACCACACCAGAGTTAAAAAAATTACAAATGCAGTTGGAGGAATTGTTGAAGAAAGGGTACATACGTCCAAGTGTTTCAGCTTGGGGAGCACCGGTACTTTTTGTCAAAACGAAGGATGGATCCTTGAGGCTGTGTATTGACTTTCAACAATTGATCAAGTATACTATAAAGAAAAAGTATCCTTTACCCATAATTGATGACCTCTTTGATAAACTAAGAGGAGCAAAGATATTTTCGAAGATTGACCTGAGGTCAGGATACCACCAGGTAAGAATTAAGGAAGAAGACACTCATAAGACAACCTTTAGGACCAGGTATGGGAATTATGAATTTGTAGTGGTGCCATTTGGACTAAACAATGCACCAGTTGTATTTATGTGCTTAATGAATGACATATTCATAAATTATTTGGATAAGTTTGTCATAGTGTTCTTGGATGACACACTTATCTATTCTAAGTTTGAAGAGGAGCATGAACATCACTTAATACTGGTATTGCAAGTGCTGAGAGAACATCAGTTGTATGCCAAGCTGAGTAAGTGTTCCTTTTATCAAAAGCAGATCCATTACTTGAGACACATTATTTCAGAGCAGGGCATAACATTAGATCCAGAGACGATTGAAGCCATTAGAGGATGGAAAACACCCAAAAATGTGTTAGAACTCAAATATTTTATGGGATTAGTTGGTTACTACAGAAGGTTCATAGTAGGGTTCTCTAAGATTTCTCATCCCATCACTTCTTTTCAAAAGAAGGGAACTAAATTTGAATTGACACCTAAGTGTGAAGAGAATTTTAATCTGTTGAAGGAATTACTTATGAGTGCACCTGTGCTAAATATTTCTGACCCAAATGAAAGTTTTGTGGTATGTACAGATGCATCTAAGGAAGGACTTGGGGGAATCCTCATGCAAAATGGACATGTCATTGGTTATGAGTCCAGGAAGCTTAAGGAGCATGAGAGGAACTATGCCACACATGACTTGGAGTTTTCTTCCATTGTCCACACCTTGAGGATGTGGAGGCATTATCTCATGGGGAAGAGATTTGAATTAAGAACAAACCACATTGGCCTGAAGTATATTTTTGAACAACCAACCTTGAATGCCAGGCTAATAAGATGGATGGAGTTTTTAAGTGAATATGACCTCCATATCAAGCATATCAAAGGAAAGGAGAATAAAGATGTCGATGCACTTAGTAGAAGAGTGCATCTCATGCATGCTACTACTGTCAGTATGCATCACTCAAACTTGAAGAGCAAAATTTTAGATGATCTTGTTACAGATCAACATTACCTACAGGTAAAGGAAAGCTTACAACAAGAAGATGTACAATAGAAAATAAAGGAGTATGAGCTAAAGGAACATGGATTACTCATGCATAAGAATATAATCTATGTTCCTAGTTCCAGAGAACTAAGGAATTTGGTATTGAAGGAAATGCATGTTGTTCCTTATGCTAGACATCCCGGTTACCAGAAAACAATTACAACAGTAAGAAGCCAATTCTTTTGGATGGGATTGAAAAAATGATGTTTTTGATTACCTCGCTCTATGTATGGAATGTCAGAAGGTGAAGGCTGAGCATAGGCACCCAACAGGTTTGATGCAACCATTACCAATTCTAGAGAAGAAATGGGAAGTGATAACCATTGATTTCATAACTAAATTACCCAAGACAACAAGGCAACATGATTCAATCATGGTGGTGGTTGAAAAATTAACAAAGGTTTCTCATTTTTTTCCTGTAAAGACAACACATAGAGCTGCTAATATTGCATAAATTTACATGAGAGAGATTTCTAGGTTGCATGGGATACCTAGGACAATTGTCTCAGACATAGATACAAAGTTTACCCCCAATTTCTAGAGGGGACTGTTTAAAGGATTTGGTACAAATCTAAAATTTAGCACAACATACCATCCCCAGTCAGATGGACAAACAGAGAGGGTCAACCGAGTAATTGAAGATATGTTGAGAATGTATGTGATGGATAAGCCATCTAAGTGGGAAGATTACTTTCACTTGGTGGAATTTGCATATAATATTAGGTATCAAGATTCATTCAGAATGAGCCCATTCAAAGCCTTGTATAGTAGGAAATGCAATACTCCAGTGAGCCGGGACAACCCAACAAATAGAGTGGTACTTGGGCTATAGTTTCTCAAGGATATGGAGGACTAGATGGTTAAGATCAAGAAGAATTTAAAGGCATCTCAGGATAGACAAAAAGTTTATGCAGATAAGAACAAGACAACTACATAATTTAAAGTAGGGGAGCATGTACTTCTAAAAGTGAAGCCCAAGAAAATCTCTTTGAAATTGGGTAGTTGTACGAAGCTAGAAGCCAGATTCTATGGTCCATTTGAAATATTGGACAGAATAGGGCGAGTTTCATACATGCTTGCATTGCCTTCTTCCATGAATGTGCATAATGTATTTCATGTATCTTTATTAAAGAAATATGTACATGATCCTAACCATGTTATTGATTGGCATCTGATTCAGGTAGAGACAAAGGGAGAGTTTCACGTTCAGCTAGTGCGGGTATTGGATAGAAAGGTCAATATGCTTCATAATCAAGTTATAGAGCTGGTAAAAATTCAGTGGATCTACTACGATCCTAAAAATACTACCTAGGAGCATGAAGATGCCATGTGGGCAGAGTACCCATAACTTTTCAATAAATTTTGAGATTTTAATCTCTATTTTGTATATGCACTGAGGACAATGCCAAAATAAGGGGGAGGGGATGTAACGCCCCAGGTTCTAAACCCCCATTTTAAATAATGTATTGTTACAATGCTGAGAGGCCAGAGTGCCCAAACAATTATTAAAAGGCTAGTGTGCCTAAGAAATGCAATATTTTGATCATTATTAATAATAAATACATCGTTGGCTACTAGACGAATAGGGACTAGAGTTATAGGGGGTTATGATTCCACAAGAGAGGGGGTTTGAGGGGATAAATGTTTATTTTCCTATTTTAATTATCCTTTTGTCTAAGGGGGTGGGTCAGTTATGTAAGATTCTTGGGGGAGCCCAGGAGTTTCTTGATTCCCCATGAAATGCTTAAACCCGTCCCTAGACTGTCGGGGGGCTTGGTTGATTGCGCATCCACTCATTTTCTCCTTTGTTCCCTCATTCACTTATGCATTCATCCACTTGCTCATTGGTTCATGCATTCATTCAATTTCTCACTCGTTCATTCATCCCGTCCTTACCTATCACTCATTGATCCATTGTTAAGCCCTAAATAGTGGCACATTACCCCTTAATTGGGGCAAATTACATTAGTAATTTTATTTTATTTATATTGGCTTGGGTCCATTAGTTGTAATTGTACCTCCTAGTCTCCTATATATACCAAGGAGACATTTTCATTTTGGAATCATCTTGTATTTGTACATTTATGTGGTGTATAAGGAGGTTTCCCCATCAAAGAGGCTTATTATCTAAAATTATATTTTTTTCAAGGCATTGAGTACTTATTCTGAGGTTTTTCTATGCTATATTGATATTTGGTTCTTAACATATGCTATCAGAGCTCAAGGTCTTAGGGTTTCACTGCTACATCTGAGACACCTTGGAATTTTCACTATTTTTTTTTTCTACGATGTTTTAGAAGGAACCCCTTGGAGAATATTTAGTAGATGGATCAAGGTACATTGGGTTGCAATTTCAACTCCTAAGGCCTTATACTTTCGGAGATACCGCCTATGTAAGATAGGGTTCTGGAATCATCCTAAATTGAGTCATCATGGAATTTTCGCTATAAAACGTTTTATGCAATGTTTCAGACCCTAAAATCTGGAGTTTATTCATAGAAATTATTAAGGTATCTATGATAAAATGTTAGCTTCTGGGTCATATTACATTTGTAGATACACCCTGTGGAAGATAGGGTATCTGACTAGTCTCAAGCATGTGTTCCAGGTAAACAAATCATAAATTCTTCCTAGAGTATCCAAATTGAGTGAGACTGGTTGCATTGGATAATGGATAGTCTTTAGTATCTTGGGTATAATTTATAGTCTTTAGTATCTGAAGGAAAGAGTGTCATCATGGTGATTGTTGATAGACCGACCAAGTACACACACTTTTGTGCACTCTCTCATCCCTTCAAATCCATTACAGTTGCCACCACATTCATGGAGACAGTTCAAAATCTACATGGAAGCCCAAAGATTATTGTAAGTGACAAAGATCCCATCTTCATTGGACATTTTTGGACATAATTATTTTCTAGTTTGGGTACTCAATTGGCTCATAGCTCTTCCTATCATTCTTAATCTGATGGACAAACCAAGATAGTGAACAAATGTCTGGAAGGATACCTTAGTTTCTTTGTATATGATAAACAAACACAATGGTTCAAATGGTTACCCTTGGCAGAATGGTGGTATAACACTTCCTTTCATATTGCAACAAAAATGACACCATTTATGGCACTCTATGGATACCACCCTCCTTCCATCACTTCTTCTATAAAATAAAAATATAAGGTTCAACCAGTGGAAGATCACATCAAGCATCACCAAAAATTTCTTCAAATCTTAAAGGACAACTTGACCATGGCACAAAATCACATGAAACAACAAGAAGATCAACATCGTAGTGAAAGAAGTTTTGAAGTAGGGGATTGGGTGTTTTTAAGACTACAAACATACAAACAAATGTCCCTCAAGCAAGCCAATAAGTGTTGAGTCTCAGTTTTGACACCTATAGTACCCTATATTATCTCTGTTTGAGTCAATTTTACCTATGTTATGAGTATAAACTTGACTATTGCCTCCATAAATACACTTAATGACCTTGTTCCTGTGCATAGAGAGGTAACTTATGATTAAGGCATGTTTTGTTTAATTTTCTTGAGTTAATTCGATTAAAATGATTGATTTTGCATGATCCTAATCATTTGATCTTAAGCAACATTGATTCGGTACCAACAAAACTGCATAACATTGATCTGGTACTGCCATGTGCTATTCCGGTACCAACCTGTGCTATTCCGGTACTAGCCCGTGTTATTCCGGTACCATCTTGTGCTATTCTGATACCACTGCGAATGAGCTATTCCGGTACCAAAAAAATGCGCATATTCTGGTACCAGTGCGACTGTGCTATTCCGATACCAGACAATTGCGCCTATTCTAGTACTCATATTTGTGACTGTGTGTATTCCGGTACCAAATCCCTATTTCCAGAATTCGCTTGTTGAACGAGTATGCTGTTAGAGATTCCAAGAAATTAGTTTGATCGAAGTCTCCAAAGCAGTTTTCAAGATTATGATTGACTTCATCACTCATGCACTTCATGTCATGAGGATAAATTCCATCCCTAAAGATTCAATATGGATTGCCAATTATAATATTTCAAAATTTGTTTAATAATTATCCTTAGCTCTTGATAGTAACGACTCACCTTCTTTATAAGGGATGTTGTATAGGATATAAGGTACACAAAGATACATATGAATGTAATGAAGCAAGTCGTAAGAACCAGATGATGCATATTTTTTTGATGTATGAGAGGATGAGCTGCTGATTCAATTTACCATTTGGAGAAATACAAACGATCAGTTATCCAATTTCTGGATATGAATAGAACGTTTTAGTCTGTTATCTTTTTAGAGGTACCTAGTTGGTTCGGCAAGGGCCCACCGTCCCAACTAAGGTAAACCTCCATGTACATGTTTTATGAGATTGTGTGAGTGTGTATATTTAATAGTTCTATTTTGTCAATGATTTTAAATGAATTTTAATTACAATATAGAATCACTTGCTTTTAAATCAGTGTGAGCAGTTAGACATTTGACAGAATAGATAGTTTCCTTTCTCTTTCTATAGGGTAACATTTAAGAATCTAAGATGTGGGATTTATTAGCAAACAAATATTGTTATTCTGGTTTTGAGATAGTGGTGTTCTTAGTGGGTAGAAAAATAATAGGACTTCATATTTTTACTTCATGTTCCATAATGAAGCCTTTCAATTATATTCACTGTTTTCTGTACCACACAGGTTTGATTGAATAGAATTGAGTTATGATTTGAATTATGTTTAAGAGTGTTTAAATTTGATTGTTAATTGTTGTTTTCGATTGCTACAGGGAACAAGATATTAAGTTCATCTCTTTATTTCATGAGCCTCTAATGAACATATTTCTCACCTAAGAAAGAACCTGTTGATTCATTGTTTGCTTGAGAAGTTTTGTTATTAGTTTTCTCTTCTAAGTTTGGAGTTGTATTGTTGAAGTGTGTCCAGATTCGGTTTCTAGTTGTCATTAAGAGTAGAATCTATAGATAACTAATTCAAAGTCCATATTTCCACTTCATGAGCTTGTAAATGGACAAGGCATTATTTGAGAAAAATATTTTGAGTGCATGATTGCAAGTTTTGCTTTCTAATTTCTGAATTGTGTGAAGAGTGTTATCTTTGAAAATAGAGTATTTTGTTATTGATGGTTTTCTTATCTAAGCTATACTAAACAAACATAAGAACCTATCTGTTATTGACACATATAGTGCATCAACTCTACTGATTACAAATTCTGGTTGATAATTTATGTTTGGTAATATATTATGCATATAATTGCACCAACAATAAGGATAATAAATTATCACCAAAGTAATATGGCCCTTATAAGGTGTTGCAAAATATTGGTACTATGGCATACAAATTGGAGTTGCCTGCATCTTCACGAGTACACCTAGTTTTCCATGTTTCATGCTTAAAGAAGGTTGTAGGTGAAAATATCCCAGTTCAAACTATATTGCCAGAACTTGACGAGGAAGGAAAAATCATATTGAAGCATGAAGCCATCACTAACACAAGAATTCACCAGCTCAGGAATAGATCCATTTAAGAGTATCTCATTAAATGGAGGAAACTATCGGCTAAAGATTCCACTTGGAAAGATGATTATTTTATACAGAAGCATCCATAGTTACTCAAGAGTTGCAGAAAACACTTGTCTCAAGGGGAGGGGCATATTAATCCCTAAATAGTGGCACATTACCTCTTAATTGGGACATATTACATTAGTAATGTTATTTTATTTATGTCAGTTTCGGTCCATTAGTTGTAATTGTACCTCCTAGTCTCCTATATATACCAAGGAGACATTTTAATTTGGAATCATCTTGTATTTGGACATTATGTGGTGTATAAAGAGGTTTCCCCCTCAAAGAGGCTTATTATATGAAATTATCTCTTTTTCAAGGCATTGAGTACTTATTCTGAGGTTTTTCTATGCTATATTGATATTTGGTTCTTAACATCCATCCTCTTACGCATCTTGGATTCAGAAAGGGAAATGAACTGTCAAAGAGAACCCATGGTATTGTTGGATATAGAGGTCATTGGTGTAATCCAACCATGACTTGAGGCCTGCATGTTTGAGATGCGTTGGCTTGTGTCCAACCTTGTTCACAGCTGTGAGTCCTGAGAGTTCCGACATTGAGATTTTGGACCAGTTGCATTGGATCCCTTGGAAGGAGAAGGACTGCCTGAGAGACTGCGTGGAAGAGAAGGGTGGAGGTCCATTCTCTTGGGTGGTGCAGGTTGGGTAGAAGAAAATTGGGTACTGGGATTTCTATGAGTGCTGGGAAAGCCTGTGAGACCTTGAGTGCTGACTAGTTCGGGAAGCCAAGTAACACTCTGGAACAGTCCTTGTCGATTCATAGCCCTGGCTCGGGGGTGACACTGTTGTTGAGATTTGGAAAAATAGGGTCTACGATTGGGTGGAACGTCCTTGTTCTGTAGCCATTTGGTGTCTTATTTTATAAATACAAGTGCTCTATGTTATGGTATTATTCATTTGTATATGAATGCATTCTGCTATGTATTTATTTATTGTTTAATTGAATCTTTAGAATATGCATGCTTGCTGGTTATTGTTGTGCATGTTGTCAGATCTTTTCTTTTATGCGTTGTTATTAATTTAAAAGGTATCAGTAAGTGAAAGAAGTCCTAGGGTAGGCTTGAAGGTGGTGTACCCCAGCTTGTGGGTGGCCAGGGTGTGTTACAGGTAAATAAATCTCTAATCCCGCATCTAGTGATGACCTCCTCACGCTTGGAAGTTCTGTTGACTGCACGCCTCCTCCCAGGGCTGACCTACATCCAAATATTAACAAACAAAAAACTACAAGCATTCTATTCCATATATAAGTTAGGGTTAGATGTTAGAATGTCAAGCATAAATCAAAAAAGTATTCAAGACACCATCATTTGGGACAGGAAAATGTAATTATTTTATTAATAACACATAGATTATACCTTTACAATCTAAGTCAGCTACCATTTCGCAAACCTTGTTCGAGATCCTCTTCACCAAGCTCCAAGTGCACCTTGTATGAACTTCTCCTCTCAACCTTCTTATCTCTTCTTGGGAAGTGAATGGGTTCAATGGAGGAAGAAAGGGCTAATGAGGGAATGTTGAGGCAATTCTCACAAAAGGAAACAATATCTTGGGCAAGGAGGGGAAGTGAAATTGGGAAGAGTTGCACTGTTCTTATGATTAGATATGAAATGAGAACCCAACATCTCCTTATATATGACAAAAGGATGGTTATTCGGTTGGGTGATGGGCTATAGAAGGTGGATTATTTGGGAAACTACCCAATAGCCCGTAATCTCAATGAATTCCTTGCAAAATTTTCAAGTATACATAGGCTATAATGGTGCAACATGCATATGTACGTGACTTGTAGTGGTGCAACAAGCATATGTATGTGTGCAGTAATGGTACAGAGTGCACACATCTTCTAAAAATTGGTTTTTTAAGAAGAGCAACTCAACAATTCTTTGGAAAAAAATGCAATTGAGAGGGCCAAGGCCATGTATGCATGTGTAGAGAAATTTAGGGTTATAAAAGATGCCCCCTAAGGTGTGAGGTTAGAAGAGCAACTGATGGCTGAAATACATTACAAAATATTCACCAATGTACAAAATCAAGTGAGGCTGGGACTAGAGTTTGGGAGGTGCCATTTGCAAAATAACAATTGTCTCTCCGAGGCAGGCATACCCATTCTTGGGATAAAATAAATCATGGTTTCCAATCAAATACACTGCATATCCATGTTATATAACTATATAAAGTGTAGCTGTGAGCAATACACAACGGATCTACATCTCAAAATCAATGATATACAAGTATAATATCCATCTTCAAGAAGCCAATAACACCCGATGGCTGGAGATGAGGCCTTCATAGCTCGAGAAACAACTTCAAGATCTTCAAAACTTAGGTAGGAGTATAATGGGAGTGCATAACTCACTACCCCGAGCTCTTCGACAGCTCGTCGGGAAAATATAAGAGGATCTTTATGATAAGGCAGAGAACTTCATCGATTTTGAATCAGGACTTGACTGGATTTTTAGGATGGCCGAATCATGAGTTCAAGAGACAAAATGTATAAAGGATGACTCAGGTTGGGTGAAACTTCCCTTGGAAAAAAGAACGAAAGATTATTAGACTCAGGAAGCATTACATTGACATAAGTTCATGATGCAGGAGGCAACACAATATCTCCATGTGTTTGGAAGAGTAACAAAATGGAGGAGGACACATATCTATGTAGCGATAACAACTTCATAAGGTCATACTAGATCCTAATTCTTGATGAACAAACAAAAGTATGTTCTTTGTCCAAGGGAGAATATTTTTTCTACCAAAAAAGAATATATATTTCTCGCCCCTCTTTTTGGGATTTTGATTTTTTTTGTCTTTTTTAATTTTTTAAAGATCTTGAAAAAGAATAAAAGAATGCTACATTAAAAAGGAGGAACGAGTGTCACAAGCAAGCATACTAGTTCCAGGTGCAAGGAACACACTAATTCTCAAAGCAAGGAGACATGTGTAGGAAAAGGACACTCGAGGAAAATTCCTCCATGGGTCAAGGTGTCAGGTCATAGAGGCAAAGTGCTACAAGGATTGCGTATAGGGCATGCTTCAAAGGTTCAGTTGAGAGCAACATGGAACCGACATTAGGAAAAAGATGCAGAGATGCAAATGTGATGAAACAAGACACAATGAAACCCCCTTCAATGTATTTTTAACGAGCCCAGAGAAGGTAAGATCGATAGTTTTTTCACGATTAGAGAGTGTGAAAAAATGTAAAAGAAGACTCTAGGGAGTACCTTTTTCGAAGATAGTCTAGTCAGTTTGAAAAAGGGGTAAAATGGTACCAAAAATATGTCTATTCAAAACCATTTTACGAGTGTGACAAAGACAAGATCACTTGACAATATTTTCAATTTTAAGGAGTCTGAAAAGAGATTAACTATGGACTCAACCTTTTTCTAAATTTAGTCCCCTTAGCCTGAAAAAGTATAAAAGTTACAGAGGATAACTCTCCCGGCAAGATGAATCTCCCGAGGCGTAAATTTTTTCACAATAATATACAGGTTGTAAAAAGGGGTAAACGCATGCCACTAGATGTTCTTTTGGACCAATTTAACGAGTGTGAAGGAACAAGGTCACTCGAAAATATTTTCAATTTTAGAGAGTTTGAAAAGAGCTTAACAATGGACTCCATGGGGGTTCCTTTTTCGTAAGTAATCTCCAAGGATCGAAAAAGGTGATAAACGAAAACCAAGGAGAATGTTCCTTTTTCACAAATTTAGTCCCTTAGGCCCGAAAAAGGGTTAAACTTACACCTGAGAATACTCTTCTGGCGAAATGAAGTTCCTAGAGCATACCTTTATTCATAAAATTGACTGTCCAGACCGAAAAAGGGGTAAACTACCGTCGGAAAATTGTGCCTTGAAATTTTATTTTGGCGAGCGTGAAGGGAAAAAATATCACTCGAAAATATTTTCATGTTTAGAGAATCTGAAAAGGGCTTAAAGAAGACTCAAGGGGGATACTTTTCTCAAGTATTCCTAACGAGATCACTTGTACCAAGAGGAGGAAGCAAGGGCTCCCATGCCCCCATTGGATAAACCAACGGATCAATTGCCGAGACCATTTCTCGAGAAGGAAAAATTGAGTTAACAAGTTCCTTCTTAGGAGCAATTGAACATCGAGGATAAAATGCCACATAATTAACCCGTGACAGGGTAGAGTCTACACGAACACTAGGAACATATAAAGGGGAATACTGAACTAATGTCGAATTAGGATGATGATTATCAGATGTCGGCTAGTCGATAGTGACAATGCTTCCATTGTGAGGGAAATGCATCACCTAGAAGAGCGTAGACACCGCAATGTTCATAACATATACATAATCACGCCCAAGAAGCATATTGAAATCTAATGGGACTTTCACCACTATAACATCAACAAGGAAAATATTCCCACTATTATCCACATTTTTGGTTATCAAGATGATAATATGATTATGTCATGATGATGGAAGATCAAACTCTTCATTAAGAACATTTTCCAGAAGAAGGTTACACTTATCATTTTCTCAAAATCACATTTTTGGAAATAGTTCGCACGCTGCATATATACTCTCCTGCGGGAATTCTTAATTTCCGCATGATGCATTCAGCTTGATTGCGGACTTTCCGCACTGTGTTAATGGTTAGGGTGCAGACATGTTTCTAAAGGAAGAAAGTGAATAAGTTCTCGATCCTTCTAGAAGGAATCTTCTAGAAGGGTGAGTTGGAGTTCGAATGGTTGGCAAAATACTGACTTTCCAGATATCTTGGGATCATTCCCTATCCAAGTAACTAAT
>ML811145.1:194552-206502 GCA_009831015.1 Picea engelmannii | reverse complement strand
ACTTGTAGATGCTAGGTAAACATCACCTCCTTCTTCAGTGGAGGTTTTCACCTCCGTGGAAGAGGTACTATCAGATCCCTTTGGTTTTTCAACCTTCTTAGACTTTCAATCTTTCTTATAATGCCCTGTTTTACCACACTTCCAGCATTTCCTCAAAGATTTTCCTGGAGACTTAGATCTACCTGTAGATTTAGATCTCCATCCCGAAGGCTTACTAGGGTTCCTATCTTGGGTACGCCCTCTTACAAATAAAGCATCTGTGCTGCGACCATCCATGCTTTTTTGCCTTATATCTTCAGATAACAAGGATGCAACTACATCCTCATACTTCAATGTAGATTGAGTGGTACTACCTATTGCTACAACCAGATTATCCCAAGATTCTGGAAAAGAACATAACAAAGTAATACACTTATCTTCTTCTACAATCGTAATATTAACAGATCCAAGTTGACTTACCAGAGTATTAAAGACATTTAGATGTTCTGTCACAGAATCTCCATCTTCCATCCTAAGATGATACAGTTTCTTTCGAAGAAACAACTTGTTTACCAGGGACTTTGATCGATACAAATTCCCTAACTTATCCCATAGTTCCTTGGCTATAGATTCTCCTGAGACATTCAACAACACCGAATCTGCCAGGCAGAGTCGAATAGTACTCCTTGCTCTTCTGTCCAACTTGTCCCAATCTTCCTTATACATACCAATAACTGGTGTACTAGTAGTTTTTGTACTGGTAGGTTGTGTACCAGTAGCCTGTGTGCTTGTAGATGGTGTACCAGTAGGCTGTGTACCAGGATCCACAGCGATCCATTGTTCTTTGTCTACAAGAAAGTCCTCCATCTTGAGCTTCCATAGCTCAAAGCTTTTACCATTGAACTTCTCCATCTCGATTCTAGATGAGCTTGTCATTCCTCTTTCTTTACTCGAATCTCCACTGCAAAATCTCCCACTAAACCCAGTTTTATCACAGACCCAAGATAAACTTGATCTATCAAGACCGAGCCAAACCCTTAGCAACAAAGGTGACCCTCTGAAGCCAAAAACGAGCTCTGATACCACATGTAAGTTTTAAACCTGCAAAGTAAAGAAATGCATATAGATTCTTAAGCAATACAGAAATTAATTAATCGCTCATACACAGAGTACACAGAGATTTTATATCGGAAACCCTCTACCGGGAAAACCTTTCTTATTTTCATTATATCAAATTTCACCATTCGCCATACAATATATACAATGTTTTTAGGTATTCCGTAGATACCAAAACCCTAATCCATTAATCCGGGATTAATTTATAAATAAATAATATACAAAAGACAAAGGATAAAAATCCTCCTCTCAATTTTCTAGATCTCCATGGCTCTGAACTTTCTCATATATTTATACAATGAATGAACAGTCTAGGTGTCACTAATAATTTTCGCCACCTCAAATTTGTCTGGTAAAGAGACACACATATCTCTCAAATCAATCATTTGTTTGGGAAAAGTTTCATGTAGAAGCTAAATGGGTCCATTTGGGAAATGGGTTTTCAACTGTTTCTTCAAATTCCTCACAGTTTGACTACAATCAGTCCTGCAAAATCGTGTCTATGTTCTTGACGTATTTCCAAGTTTTATCTATTGTTGCTCATAAATTTATTTGCAACAATCCAATATTATTTTTGGATCAATCACCTTGAACGTATTTAGATAATAAAATCAAGCCATGATCATATCTGTACCAAATAACTGATAATAGAAAACTGTGAAACAAAAAGAAACATAAATTAATAACCTAAAAATTGTGAATAAAACAAAATCTAGAACAATAAAATAAAAAATGAATTTAAACTAACTATAAGTTCTAAACAAACATTGTTTATAATTTCCTTTAAAATATGATCTTAAAATTCTAGAAGCTTGAAGTTAATGGAGAAGAGAAAAATATTAATTTTGGTTTTTTACAAAATCAAACAAATGATAGATAATTATTTTTTTCATTATTATTTTTATTTTGAAATGAGATACAAAATGAAAAAATAATTTAATTAATTAATATCACCAAATGATTTTATGAAAATGAGAAACCAACCAAGATATTATTTGATGAAGTATTGAACCCATTATTCAAAATATTCAAACTTGCTAATGAGAAAAATAAAGAACAGATAATCATAATTTAAACGAAAGTAAACAGTCGATACAAGTTAACGTTTTTGTTTAAATTGAGATTTCTATGCTCATTTCTAAATTTTGACATATACTCTTGTAATGAGTGTCTCATACTATAGTGAAAGTCTTAGATTTGTCTCAAAGCAAGCCAAGGTATGGAACTATTCGAAAAGGTTGATTCTGTAGCTCATTATAATTATCAAGATTCTAATGGGGGGCCTTTAAATTTTGTAAACATTTAGGGGGAGTTGTTGGGGCCCAACAATATCATGACTAGTTGATGGGAGGTCATCAACATGTTGTTCAGAGGTTGATGACATGGGTTGGCGAGGGTGTGTAGACCATGCTTCTATAACCTTGGATAGACCAGGGAAATACTTAAGAAGGTGGCTACCCTTACAAAGCCTGGAAGGGTACTTGGGATTATGGATTGTTTGGGTGATCTTGGCACCATCAACATTCCCAACACAATTATCAGTAACTGGTTTCTTTCCAACATGTCCAGCAATGGTTGGAAGTTTAGACCATTTATTATTTTTCTTCTTCTTAATATTCATTTTCCTCTTCTTCTTATCCACCGGATAACTAGCTTCAGAGCTTTCACTCGATGAAGAAGATGAAATGGAAGAAGACCTTGCAAGTGAAGAAGGCGAATGAGATATTAATTGTGAAGAAGGTGAAGGATCAACATGAGGTTGATGTTATTGGGGGAAAGTGCTTACAACCGAAGCACTAGTTGCATTTGGGATTACCTGAGTGGAAAACAACCATACCGGTAATCTAATTGTGAGACCTGGAAGGCTCAAAGTAGCAATGTGTGGAGGACCAATGTTTCTGTAAGAAAAAAAACAAAAGGTTCCCTTGGAAAAAGGGTTCTGTCATTGGTCATTCTAGGAACTGATATCATAAATACAGATCCATCCTAGAGTCTACTAGGGAAAACAAACAACACACGCTAAAAATCTAGTAAGAAAACAAGCAAACAAAACCTTCGCACAATGAACACACTAGTTGGTGATGAAATCCAACATCGCTAGAACAATGTAAGAAGGGTCTAAGATAGAGCTGGTGGAAAAGTTATGTTGATGACCTGCTTAATGGAATTACACCCTAGTGAAAACTCCCACGCATAATCATGGGTATACCCTCCAAGGAGTCCGAGTGAGTTTGGCCAACATCAATTCCAGGTATTGTGAATACTTTCCCCTCCATAGTCACCTCGTGTAAAGACCCTAAATATATAGGCTACTAAAGTTAACACTTACTCCAATGATGCTTTGGGAAATAGTCGACAGTCCAATCCACACGCAAAAGCAGGGTATCTAGCCCGAAATCAACTTGAAAGGCTTTCACTCATAATTGTGGGTATACCCTCAAGTGACCCCCAATAATATGCACAATCTCTACACCAAGACCAACAAAGAAAAGTGAGTAACTCTGCCAGTCTTAATGCAACCTCAGGTTTGACCCTTGTGTTAGAATGGATTCCTAGGACAAAATGTAGCAAGTGGATTTAAATTCTCCCTATCAAAAGATACTATGTCTGTTTGCAGCTTTGGAAAGTTATCTTTCACACCTATTCCAAAGCCCTACAACTAATCTAATGTAGGTTTTCTACTAGAAAATATAAAAATGTCTAATCAATTTTTATAAGCACTTTATTTTTAAGGATGTTGTTTATTTTTAAGACCAAAAATGCCAAAAACTATGTAATTTTTCTATTTCAAATGCAAAAATGCCCCCAATCTAATGCAAAGAAAAAATTTACATTTTTTATGTTTCAAAGATTGCTAAAATCATATTCAAACCTATCAAACAAACTATAATCAGACCCAAAAAATAACCCCAAAACCATATCTAAGATTTGGGCAAGAAAAACCATCCAAAATCATTTTTTTTCACAATCGTCGTAGGTTGTAGACTAACACAGCGCGACGATCATTGATCATCGTAGGCTAGAGAAAAGATATAGTGCAACGACGATGCACTGTTTCAAAAAGGTAGGGTGTCTCAATGTTATATCGTCGCACTGTCTTTCAAAGGAGGGTGTGACGATCAAAGGAAAAATGGAAACAATAAAAAGCAAGAAGGTTTTCCAGTGAATTTAAATAGTGAAAGAGTTTATCTAGATCTCCCAGTGACTCAGAAAATAGAACTCAGGAAATCAAAGAAATAAAGTAAGAAAAACTAGGAAAATAATCTATTCCCCAATATGGTCGCCAATTTTGTTATCGAAAAAATTGGTAAGTGAGGAAACAAATAGATCTCCCTAGCTTCACTACGAAACTAGAACAAAACAAGACAGTATATAATGCTTTCCCTAAACTCTAACTATTGATTTTACTAGTTAACAAGAGATAGGAAACATACCATTTAAATGTCGCTTCCTCTTGCCATTGTCATCCTAGCTCCACTCCGGTGCTCCTATGATATTGAATATTCAAGGGAACACAAGCCAACCAAAGTGAAAGAAATCCAATATACTCAACAAGAACGTATGCATGTCATCAAGGAATCATACAATAAAACAAGACAATTTTTATGGGAAAGAAACATATCACTGTATTATATTAAAGTGAAAGTGGAGATTACAAAAATAATCCTTGATGTTGTAAGGTCCCTTCCAATAGTTCCTTTCTTCCCACACACTTCTTCTCCACAGATTTTGAGATCAACAATCTATCTTGACAAATAAAATCTCAAAACCAACATACAAGCTTCAAAAACTCCAAGCTACAAAACTCAAGAACTTTCCAACCCAATCAAGCTAACTTTATCCATGAGATCTCCTCTATTTTTATAAGTTGAAGAGGATAAGGTGAGGAGGTTAGGATGATCCCACTAAATCTAAAAAGAAAGTACGATCCAAACCAATCGGAGGCTACCTCACCATAGAAGATTCTCCTTCTAGAAGCATCGAGAAGATGGTCGTTTTTCTCACATTTGAAAATCATTGCACCCCTAGAACTAAGCACAGTGCAATGATGTCGCAGGCCAGGTTTAGTACAACATGCGAAGATCTGGGATCATCGCACACCTAACATTAGGTAGGGTGCAATGATCCTCCTTAATAGGGTTTTTACAAAGGAAAAGACAATTTCTTCTCTCAGGTAAAGTTCTTCTCCCTTCTTTCTTCAGGAATTCTGGCCATTGATCCTTATAAAGAAAAAGGATAGGTTTACATCATTAATGGTCATAAGGGTGAAAAAAATAATGTATAAAAAGTACGTGCAGACCTCATACTTCCCTCCCAACCTTAGAATTTGTTGCTCATAAACTTAGCAGTAGGTCACCCCTGATATGGGGCTAAAATCCACCTGGGAAAAAGAATCATGCACTAGGCTAAGGTATCTCAAACTACATAAATTCTCATACTTAGGTTCCAACTCTAGCAGACATCCTACAATGCCTCATTTCCCACATGCATGTCCCATCCCAGGAAGTGTGCCCCTTCTATGCTCAACATTACTTCATTTTCCCCACTTCCCTTTTGGGGATTCAACAACAGGCCAGACAAGAAGTCTCAAATCCATGTAGCTACAAATTGGCACCTTGGGAAAATAATTCCCAACAATTCTCTCACTTGGAGAGAATCCTCATGAGATTGACAACCCACTTCTTCAATAACTCACGGGCAGGACAACCTTCCTCTTTAGCCCAATTCTCGGGTCACTGGTTTCCCATGGCTCCCAAGATTTCCATTATGCAAGTATGGTGATGGAAGTAGGAGAGTACGGATGAAAGGAGAGTAGGATGGTGAGAATGATGAAGGAAAAAAAATAGTAAATGAACTAAAGTCCCCCAAACTTATGTGCATGTTCCCAACTTGACAATTTTCGTGTTGAGAACTACATCGTCCCCCCACATGGACCCACCACATGGTGATACGTCCCTCCTTAGAGACTTAGGATAAAAAATGAATATCCCATACTTTATAATTTAGACTTTAGGAATATTAATAAATTGTTCCTTTGGGCTTAATTCCCCCTTAGGTTATCCCCTTTCCTAGACACTTAGCCCCCATTTCCCATTCTAGTGGAGTTTATCCCCCCATACTCTTTTTTTTGGTTGGTCTACATCAATTATGGGTTTTAATTAAAATATGAGTGTGATTACATTTTACAAAGTTAGGCTCACTATCCTTTTAACATCATGTCTCTCCAGTCTAATAATCACACAGGCATTGTGGCCTCAAAATACATATATACAAAGGAACTCTGGCCCAAAATGTCTTGGCTCACTAGCCTATATGTACATTTACATTTACATTATAATTAGGGTCCGTCCTAGGGATATTACACCCAATCACTTCTTTGCAAAAGAAGGGAGTGAAATTTGAATGGAATCCCAAGTGTGAAGAAAGCTTTAAGCAACTTAAGGACATATTAACAAGTGCGCAAATACTAAATATTTCATATCCATAATAAGTTTTTTTTATATGCATTGATGCATGAAAGTAAGGGCTCGATAGAGTCCTCTCCTCAAAAAATCATGTGGTATGATATCACTCCATAAAAATTAAAGAAAATGAGAATAATTATGCTACATGTGACTTGTAATTAGCAGCAATTGTACATGCATTAAAAATGTGGAGACATTACCTCATGGGGACGGGGAGGAAATTTGAGCTAAGGAAAGGATACTATGGTCTAAAAAATTTGTTTGGATAGCCAACACTAAATATTAGACAAACTAGATGGTTGGAATTCCTTAGTGAATATGACTTTGAAATTAAGCATAGAAAAGGAAAGGAAAATGAAGTGGTTGATGCACTCAGCAGGAGAGTACATGAGATGCATATTGTTTCTATTATCATGTACAACACTAATACAAAAGATAAAATCATTGAAACATTAAATTCAGATCAACAATATTTGAAAATAAAATAAACATTACAGCAAGCTAATTTGGAGCAGAAATTTAATTATTATGAGATGCAAGAAGATTGAATTCTCATGTACAAAGGAAATGTATATGTGTTGAATTTCACTGAGATGAAAAATGTGACATATGTAGAGCATCTAGGATATCATAAAATAATTGAAGCAGTAAGAAGCCAATATTTTTGGCCCGAAATGAAGAAAGAAGTGTCTAATTACATAGTCATATGTCTAGAGTGTCAGAAGGTGAAGATAGAGCAAAGACATCCAATAGGGATATTACAACCATTTCCCATTCCTAAGTGGAAATGGGAGGTTGTCACAGTTTATTTTATTACAAACTTTCCTAGGACAGTGAAGTAGCATGATTCCATCATGGTGGCGGTGAATAAATTGACTAAGGAAACACATTTTATTCCCTTGAAGACTACACACAAGGAAGAAAATATTGCAGAAATCTACATGAAAGAATTTTCTAGTCTACATGGAGATCAAAGTTGAGGACATTCTTAGAATGTATGTGATGTTCCAACCATCAAAGTTGGAATATTATATTCACTTGGTTGAAGTTTCTTACAATAATGGGTGTCGAGCCTCATTAAAAATGAGTGAAACATTGTAAGGAAGGAAGTTTAATACACCGATGACTTGGGATAATCAAGCTAACATATTAGTTATTTGGCCAGATTGTTTGAAGGAAATGGAAGAGAAAATGGAAAAGATCAAGTAGAATTTGAAGGATGCCTAGGACAGACAGAAAATTTATGTAGACAAGAACATATTTTTTAGATATTTTAAACTAGGAGAACATGTGTTTTTAAAAGTGAAGGCTAAAATAAGTTCGCTAAGATTAGGAAGCTACCCTAAGTTGGCAGCAAGATATTGTGGAAATTTTGAAATATTAGAAAAGATAGGGCCAATTGCATACATGTTAACATTTCCTTCAATCGTTAGAGTCCATAATTTATTTCATGTATCATTATTAAATAAATATGTGTCTAACCCTAACCACATAATTGATTGGACTGTGATCCAAGTGGAACACAAAGGGGATTTCCGAGTGGAACCCATACACATCCTAGAATGAAAATTCAAATTAATCAAGAACAAATCCATAGGGATGGTAAAGGTTCAATGGACCTACTATGGTCCTAAATATTCTACATGGGAGCATGAAGAAAATATGCGGGAGGAATACCCACAATGTTTTATAAATTTTGAAGAAAACATAATGCAAGACTCCATTTTGAGAAGCTAGAGTTTCATAACCACATCTCAGAGTCCTATCCAACCTATGATGAGGACCATAAAAAAATAATGGTACAACCCAATGGAATGAGAACAATGAAGGGGGTACTTTTTGGATCATGCTGTCATTTATGCCAATGGTTTGATTATTTTGATGTCAAAGGATTGATGTTAAGTGATTGAGTGATTAATTGATGTCAAGTGATTGATTGATGTCAATTGATTGATTTATTGATAATATTGATTGATTTATGATTTATGAACAATGTATATGCATTATCCTTGATGAGAATGGTAGATGTCAAGTGAAAACCAATCGATGAAGATGGATCAAGATGCATAGATGAAGATGGATCAATGATTTGTCATTGATACATGATGAAGATGGATTATTTGATACATTATGCATAGTTTGATGACTCATTATCGTCTTGTCATGATTAATAAGAATTACAAATGGATTAAATCCAAATTGGCCCCCTTATGTTGAAATCCCTCAAGGGAAGACGCTTTGTGGTTGATTTGTGGTTGAGAGAACCCATGCTTGTATGTAGAATAATGAAATTAAGATCAATGACTTTGTTGGTGAAACTATACTAGATGGATAGTTCTTATCATGCCATTTCCGGTGGTATGTGGAATGTCACATAACTCCTCACGGTTTGAGAGTTATGACCTTACGAAGTTGGAGGAACCCCATATGATGGCTTGAAGCCCCAAATGGTCAAAGAAGTAAAAGTGCTTGAAAAGAAGAAATAATTATTTTAATGATAAAGTAAAGTGACAAAATCAAGAAGGATTATTTTAATAAAATAATGGATAACTTTCTATTTATAGAAAGCAGTTAACCCTAAAATAAGGAAGTGACCTAGATATGGGTTAAGTGACCTAGAAGATGAAGAGTATAAATAAGAGGCTAGGGTATCTTGTGAAAATACACTTGTTGAAGATCTCTTGAGCATGATTGAATATCTATTCTAAGAGAGATATGGTCTGGACGATCTCATGAGTGCATTAAAATCTCGGCAAGTCTGAGGTCATGACGACAGAAGTCTCGGAAGTTCAGAAACCCTAGTTTATGAGGTATACACGAGCTGCTTTGATCCAGAGAATGTACATACATGGGATGAATGAGGACAGGGCAGGTACAGTTGATGAGGTCTTGAAGATATATGTTTGAGCTGATGACAGGATCTTGTATGATGAAGTAGGTTCCATATCTACATTTTATGGGCTCAGATCTTCCATAGAAACTCTGGTATGGTCGCATTATTTGTCTTGATGGAAGTTATTGTTTGTTGTCAGGTGAATGCTTGAGGAATTCTTGGTATGGATGTTGAGATGTGGTATGTGTTGGTTGATGGAGTGATCAACACTCTTGTGACTCAGTACTGATATGATGGCTATAGTATACATTTTTATTATACATGATTGAATAACATTCATAGTGTATGGTTGAGATGTATGAGCAAGCTATTGGAGAGATTGGATGTGTTGTGACTGACTGTGGGTCAGACTAGATAGTGGAAGACAGAAGAGAATGTGTTTCCATGTTGCATAGGATCTGAGCATGTGATGAAAAGGATAAAACCTAGTTTCTCATAACTATACGCAAGTTGTAGTATAGACTGGCAGCGTACATATGTGGGTTGTACTACTGGTAGGGTGTATACATACGCATGTTGAACTATTGATAGGTCACGTACCTATGACAGATTGATATCTATGGAGGATTGTCACCTCATCTCAGTTGGTGTTGAGGATGTAAGTTGAGTCTTGCATATAGAGCGGGTGTTCTTGTAGAGTTGTACTCTATTTAGTTGTTGCTGAAAAATCCCAAGGATTGTAGTCTGTAATAAAAATAAAATTGTACATACATCTTGTGTTCCTTGTGGTGATGACTTGTTGATGATATATTGATGATATATGTTTCTAACATATGCTCACATCTAATTGGTTATAAATGACAACAATGAGTAAAATTTGAATGCTAACTAATGAGTTTTGTGTAAGAGGGAAGTTTTGGGGAAAATGATCCCCACACTCATTCACCCCCCCTATAAGTGTGGTAGGTGTGTCCAACAATTGGCATCAGAGAAGTCCTTCACTACAAGCCTTAACAAACTTGAAGGAGATCCATAGACACACAAATGGATGATGAAGTTCCAATCTGTGATGAGGAAAACTATTCTACTTGGAGAATAGAGATGAGAATACATTTGAATGAAATGGGAGCAGCTATTTGGAAGGTAGCCATTGGTGGATCAGTTTCATTGAAGAACAAGTCAAAGTTTGCAGCTCAAAGGGAAGGAAATAAGAATGATGCATTGGCTCTCAAGACCATTCTTAGTGGACCCTCAAGCCCTATCAAAGAGAGCACGGGACAATGCACTTCCGCCAAGGATCTATGGCTAAAGATAGAGGAGACATATCAAAGCAAGAAGGATAAAGAAGATATTGAAGATCACTCCATCAAGATCATTAAAGGTAGAGAATCTCCAAAAACCCTTGATTGTATTATTTCTAAATGTGATCATGAAAACATTTCAAGTGAAGATAAAGAATCAAGTGATGATAGCACAAAGGAAGATCTTGAAGACATTTCAAATGAAGGCAAAGAATTATGTGTTGATGTTGGAAAAAAGGAATATCATGAAGATATTTCAAATGAAGGTAAAGAACCCTCAAAAACCCTTGATTGCAATGATGATGATGAATTTTTCTCTACAAGTGAAGAAGAATATCTAGAAACAGTTTGTGTAAAGTTTGATAGTAATTATCCCAAGAAAAGAATAGAAGAAAATCTATTAAAACTTCAAAAGGAAGTTGAAGAGGGTTTATATAGATATAGAAGTGATCACTATTATATAGACTATAACTATCTTCCGGATAACACTAAGAAGTTTCTTAGGAGGAGTCTAAGGTACATCTTGAAATTAAAGGAAATTCTCAAGGAACAAGAAGAGAGCAATAAGACTAAATTAGAAGAAAAGGAAGAAGAGATCACAAGACTAAAGAATGGAAAAGAAGATATAAATGTAGATGATAAGATTAGAAAAAGTTTTGAAACCATTGTCCATCTCAAGACCCAAATTGAAGAAGCCAAAAGAATAGAGGAACTATTGAAGAATCAAATAAATAAAAAGGAAGAGTCATTGTATAAGTTAAAAGTTGAAATTTTTGACCTTAGAAAGAAGGTATAAAAGTCAAGCAAATTCTTGAATAGCTCATGAATCTTGGATGAGATCTTGGAAAGTCAAATATCACCAATTGATAAATCAGGTCTTGGATACAAAGAAGAAGCTACATATGTTGAAGCAAGCACCTCAAAGAAGCATGAGGTAAGTCCATCAAAGAAGGAAGACAATGTTGCAAAACAACCATCTACACAAGGCAAAGAAATTTCCAAAAGAACAAAGCAAGGAAGACATCAAGAAGCTATCCTTGGGACACCAAATCAAAGGTATGAAAATATTTTTCATGGGCATTGTTATTCATGTAATGAATATGGTCACAAATATTTTGAATGTAGAGCTTATGAAAGGAGATACAATGGAAGATTTTATAACACCATAAGGTGTTGGAGATGTGATCAAGTAGGACACATTGTTGTTCACTGTAACACCATGAGATGCTACAGCTGCAGTGGATTTGGCCACAAAT
>ML811145.1:181485-192517 GCA_009831015.1 Picea engelmannii | reverse complement strand
AAGGGGGAGATTGTTGGATCATGTTGTCATTGATGCCAATGGTTTGATTATTTTGATGTCAAAGGATTGATGTCAAGTGATTGAGTGATTAATTGATGTCAAGTGATTGATTGATGTCAATGGATTGATTGATTGATAAGATTAATTGATTGATTATTTATTAACAATGTATATGTATTATCCTTGATGAGAATTATAGATGTCAAGTGGAAACCAATCGATGAAGATGGATCAAGATGCATAGATGAATATGGATCAATGATTTTTCATTGATACATGATGAAGATGGATTCCTTGATATATTATGCATTGTTTGATGACAAATTATTGTCTTGTCATGATTAATAAGAAGTACAAATGGATGAACTCCAAACTGGTCCCCTTATGGTGAAATCCCTCACGGGAAGACACTTTGTGGTTGAGTTGTGGTTGAGATAACCCATGCTTGTATGTAGAATAATGAGATGAATATCAATGACTTTTTTGGTTAAACTATCCTAGATGGATAGTGCTTGTCATGCCATTTCCAATGGTATGTGGAATGCCACATAACTCCTCACAGTTTGAGAGTTATGACCTTACGAAATTGGAGGACCCCCATATGATGGCTTGAAGCCCCAAATGGTCAAAGAAGTCAAAGTGCTTGAAAAGAAGAAATAATTATTTTAATGATAAAGTAAAGTGACAAAATCAAGAAGGATTATTTTAGTAAAATAATGGAGAACTTTCTATTTATAGAAAGTAGTTAACCCTAAAATAAGGAACTGACCTAGATATGGGTTAAGAGACCTAGAAGATGAAGAGTATAAATAAGAGGCTAGGGTCTCTTTTGAAAATACACTTGTTGAAGATATATTGAGCATGATTGAAGATCTATTCTGAGAGAGAGATGGTCTGGACAATCTCATGAGCACATTAAAATCTCATCAAGTCTGAGGTCATGATGACATAAGTCTCGGAAGTTCAAAAACCCTAGTTTTTGAGGTATACACGGGCTGCTTTGATCTAGAGCGCGTACATACATGGGATGAATGAGGAAAGGGCACATACAGTTGATGAGGTCTTGAAGATATGTGTTTGAGCTTATGACAGGCTCTTGGATGATGAAGTAGGTTCCAAATCTTCATTCTATGGGCTCAGATCTGCCATAGAAACTCTGGTATGGTTGCATTATTTTTCTTGATGGAAGTTCTTATTTGTTGTGAGGTGAATGCTTGAGGAATTCTTGGTATGGCTATTGATATGTGGTATATGTTGGTTTATGGAGTGATCAACACTCTTGTGACTCAGTACCAATATGATGGCTACAATATACTTGTTGCTTATACATGATTGAATAACATTCATAGTGTATGGTTGAGATGTATGAGCAAGCTATTGGAGATCTTGGATGTGTTGTGAGTGACTGTGGGTCAGAATAGATAGTGGAAGATAGAAGAGAATGTTTTTTCAAGTTGCAGAGGATCTGAGCATGTTATGAAAAGGATAAACCCTAGTTGCTCAGAAGTATACGCAAGTTGTAGTATAGACTGGTAGTGTACATTCACAGGTTGTACTACTGGTAGGGCACGTACATATGTGTGTTGAACTACCGATGGGTCATGTACCTGTGACAGATTGATATCTGTGGAGGATTGTTGCCTCATCTCAGTTGGTGCTGAGAATGTAAGTTGAGTATTTCATATAGAGCTGGTGCTCCTGTAGAGTTGTACTCTATTCAGTTGTTGCTGAAAAACCCCAAGGATTGTAGTCTGTAATAAAAAGAAAATTGTACATACATCTTGTGTTCTTTGTGTTCTTTGTGGTGATGACTTGTTGATGATATATTGATGATATGTGTTGCTAACATATGCTCAAATCTAATTGGTTATAAATGACAACCTTGAGTAATGAGTAAAATTTGAATACTAACTAATGAGTTTTTTGTAAGAGGGAAGTTTTGGGGAAAAAGAACCCCACACTCATTCACCCCCCCTCTAAGTGTGGTAGGTGTGTCCAATAGTACTTGGGTTAGAGGGTTGAGAGGAACATGAGACTTTGGTTGGAAATGTTTCTAGGGTTGTTGTTGGCACACAGTGGGAAAGACTCGAGGTTCAACATTAAATCACCAACAAATCCCTAAAGATATTGGCCCTTTCAGCATCACCCACAAGTAGGTGAAGTCTCACCTAAATTATCTATGGGGATTGTAGGAAGAAGGTTTCTTCATTAATGAAGGGAATGTAGACTTTCCTAACATTCATTATGTCTTAATATTCATTCAACATGCAATATACCCTATGTGTGAAACCATAATAGCATAATAACGTATGATAGATTCGTCCTACTTAACCATTCAATATGTATATAGAACCATTATCTTAGTTATCAGATCCATAACCATTAAACATCTATCATCGGTGCGCAATACATAGAGTAAACAAACATATCATGACATCAAACACATCAGAACATGGGAATTTAATGTGGTTCACCCCAAACTTGGATACTTCCACAATGACAGGTTTCTTCATATTCAGTCCTTACAATAGGTGTGCACTGTGCTCATACAAATGTCTTATTTATAACCCAACATGCCTTACCACTCATGCCTACAATGCACACTTAGTTCATTCTTCCTTACTCCTCATACATATCAACTAGTCTTCCTAAACTCACAAACTTCCTATTTGATCAATAATCACCAGTAACTCACTCATCCCGAACTATTTCTACCCTAAAACTGATTACATATTTATACATTGATATTATCACTTAGCCCGTTACAAAGTGGAAAAAATGTCCCAAAATGCCTAACTAATTTCCGCCTTGTGTGCACTGACCAAATTATTTTCCTTCTTTTGCACAAGTTTCTCCTGGTCGACCTGTCATGCTATCTTCTCCTGTGTGATTCCAAAAACTTGTCCCAAAATTACCTACCCCAACAGGCCCCCAACACTCACCTATGGCTTGTCCTGATCTACTTCAAGCCTGCTTTCATATCGCCATGAACTTATGAAATGTTTCTCATGTAGTTGTGACCTTTTCTTTGACTTGTGTTTCCTACTACAATATTTCCTCTGTTATCATTTTTGTAATGTGATTCTTCAGATTCTCTTCACTCTCTTGTGGTTCCTTCTTCGCGACACCTTACACAACTACCAATTCCCCTACTACTTAAAACGCTTCCTCTTGCATTGTCTCTATCTTTTTTGCATGAGATTTTTGTTATGCTCTCAATTGGCTCAAGTCTAAGTATAGATGCATATTCTTGAGTAGTGGAGTCATATTTTATTCTAGTGGAAGAGTGCTCATGGTTTCCTTGAACTTTTTCACCTTATCATGCAGAGCCTGCAACTTCTACCTAATTCCTAGCAATTATGCATGCTCTGTCAGTTGCATCCACACTCGTGTGATTTCATCATACAATGTTTCACACTCCTCAAAAATATTGATGCTTTCAATTGTCATTGCAACCATCTTTTCTCTTTGTTCTCTTTTTGTTGGTGGCATACTCGGCGTCTGGTGTGCCTCCAAATAATTAATCTTTGCGTAGAATCCATAAACGACTTCACTGATATTCATGACTTGTTATTCTAAAGGGGAGTCTTCCTTTATAAAAAGTTCTAAAATGGTACTATAGACCCCTTGTACTTCCTATTTCAATCTCTTTGTCCTCTACATGGCCTCATCCCTCTAAGTTTCTCTCATTCTTCATGTATTTGATCCTTATCTGCAACTTCCTTGGTCAACTCCATCATCATTGACATTATGCGCACTTGAATTTTATGCTCGACACTCATCTACAAATTGTGTGATACTTTTGTTGGATTACTGAGAGGGGGGGTGAATCAGTAATAGAGAAATCTAATCCCTTTTAACCATAAAATACAAGTGTCATATGAATGTAGCATTATCTTCCAATAGTTGCATAGTAAATAAACAATGAACAAATGAGAAATCATACACATAAACAGTACACCAGTGTTTTTACGTGGAAACCCAAAGCAGGAGAAAACCATGGAATGTTTTTTCTTATATGTCTTTAAGAATTAGATTCATGGGAAGCACCAACTTTCTTTTTTTTCTAGCTGCAACTAGAAGGAGGCTCCAACCCCCTAGTTTCTCAGGCTACAACCAAAAGGAAGCTCCAACTCCCCAATTCTCTGGCTACAACTAGAAGGAGGCTACAACCCCCTATGTTATCTAACTACAATCGAAAGGTGGCTACAACCACATGTCCTTGCTGCATCCAACCGCCCTAAAATATAAGTGCCAAATGTAGAAATTGAATATGTCACTATCACAACCTTCTCTGCCAAATATGTCACTAAGAAACCTATCACTATATACTCATCAACCAATCTAATCTAATCACATATACCTCAAACACTATACCACAAGTCTGTACCTCAAACCATGTGCTAGAACCTCAATATTATACGACCTCTATCTGTACCAATAACTTCAGAAACATACCTCAACAAAAATCCCTCAACCATGAAGCAATACTAAACTTCAGTAGATCTTCCTCGTATCAACTCTACAGCAAGACATAAACTCCCAAGAGGGAATCCAACTATTTATAAGGAAAACCCTCAACTTGATTCATAAATTCAACACTACACATATGAAAACCATACATTTTTTTATTCTTGTAGCATTTTGTTGCCGCAAATCCACTACCGTGATTTTTCTTCCTTGGTTTTTCTTTATCACTTTCCATGTCGCACTTTTCCTGCCACACTTTTCCTGCTACGATTTTTTTACCGCACTTTTTCTGCCACACTTTTCCTACCACACTTTTCTTGCCACACTTTTTCTGCCGCACTTTTTCTGCTGCAATCTTCGCAACCAATTTGACTACTTTGACCTTTTTGGGCTCCTAGATGACTCATGAGTGTTCTCCAACTTCACATGGCCATAACTCTCTAACCATGAGTTATGGCCATGCTCCCCCTGTGACCATCGCTTTCCCTAGAACCATGCCTCTGTTCTTTTTCTCCAATCATTTACCTTTGTATCTAATAAATCTCTCCCCCTTTGTCATCAATGGAAAAGGTATCTTTCCATCCAGGGTTTCTCCCCCTGAATGAACTCTTCCTGAAACTGATCTCCCAACCTGAATTGTCCTCTATATGGTGCTTCCTTGTGTAAATATAAGACATATAATATAAGCATTCAAAATAATTCATTTTGGAGTAGAAATTACTCTGAGTCTCTAGCGAATATACTCAAAGGCTTCACGTGGAAGCAGTTTTGTAAAGATGTATGCCACTTGTTCTTTTGTGCCCACATATTCAACTCTTATGTTCTTCTCTACAACCTGTTCCCATAGAAAGTGATACTTTATTGGAATGTTCTTCATCTTGGAGTGCATCACCAGGTTCTTTGAGATATTTATGGCACTTTTATTATCACAATAGATTGGAATGGGCTCATCATACTCAACCTGTATATCTGTCAAAGTTTGTTTCATCCATAGAACCTGTGTACAACATGATGTTGCTGCAATATACTTTGCTTTGGCTGTAGATAAACATACCGATGATTGTTTCTTGGTTAGCCAAGATAATAAACACTCACCCAAGTAGAAAACTGCTCCACAGGTGCTTTGTCAGTCATCAATGAAACCTGCCCAATCTACATCTGTGTAGGCAATAAGTGATAGATCCTTTCATTTTGGATACCATAATGCAAATGATTTTGTTCCTTTGAGATATCTAAAAATCCTTTTCACTGCTAAGAAATGTGATTCCTTTGGTGCTTCTTGAAATCATGCCACTTGTCCAACTGCCTGCATTACATCTAGTTTGGATGTTGTCACATATAGTAAGCTACTGTAACATCCTCGGTCCTCCAAAGGTCAGGCAATGCTACCAACACTTATATAACATGAATTTAAATAAATTCAATACATTAGCATAGAGTAAGCACATAATTACTGCTAGCATACATAATCCATGGCATTAACAATAATTCATATGCACAATAGTAAACATCATCGCAACGGAATACATGATAATATTGCAAGCATCACAAACATGCATTTAAAAGATGAATTTAAACACATGCATATACTTATCTTTGAAACTATATGTAATTCACCAACTGCGTGCAAACCTTCCACGAACCTCCTAGCCTTAGACCGTGCTACTCATCACTCTCAGCAGTAGGTCACCCCCGAGCTGTGACTAAGCTCAACCGGCAGGGAATCCTAGGCTAAGCAAGGTCAATGGAATACACCCAGTTATAGAGGAAGGATTTTATCCCAGGAGTCACTTATGCCCACTGCTCACAAAATCTCATTCCCCACATGCCTGTCCCACCCTAGGAGTATACACCTTCACTGTCACCAAGACAGTCCTTCGACTGCTAACCTTCCTTGCCTTGGGCTTCAACAACAGACCAGACCGGAAGTCTCAGAGTTCTATAGAAGCTACAGGACCCCTTCCAGGAGTTATTACTTACTCAGCACAATCTCTCACCTAGAGAGAGTTTCTCACAGGTTTCGCAACTTGTTCTTGTGACCCATTCTAGCACAGTGAGGACACAACAGGAAGGCTCAGCATCGCATATTCAATGGCAGCAACCTCACATGATCAAGACTATGCTGCCACAATAGCCCACTGGGATAGTACAACATGACCCAGACAAATTCGGGTTTATCAATCATGCAACACGTAATGGACTCATGGTTATGGTTTCGGGATTACGTAAGGGTGTAGAGAGATCTCACACATAGGCTTGAAATGTCTAGGTAAGGGATCTGAAAAAAGAACCAGACAGAGGTCGATCATGGACAGTCATGAGTTTAGACGGAGGATGGCGAATTGGAAGGTTGAACCCCCAAACTCAGGTGATGGCTAGTTGAATGCCAACCCCCAACATGGATTATTCCTATGGTTTTAACTGCATGCACCTGGGTCGACAAATGTTTCCCATGAAGCTGCATGCGCCTGGGTCGACACATGTCACCCATGAAGTTGCATGTGCTCCATCAACATGCGTTCCTCTCCAAGAAATTAGGGAAAAAAATATTGTTGAGTCTCAGTTTTGAAACTTCTAATGCCCTATATTACCCTCTATCTGAGCCTATTTTACCTATGCTATGAGTATATACCTGACTGTTTCTTCCATAAATACACTTGATTACCTTTTTCATGTGCATAAGGGGAAAATTATGATTAAGGCATGATTTGTTTAGTTTTCTTGAGTTAATTTGATTAAATGCTTGATTATGTATGATACTAATCAATTTGAATCTTAAGCAGCTTCATATGTTACTAAACCCTTGCCTACAGGATTCTGGTACTAGTTGTTCTTCTCTGGTACCAACTATGCTAATTTGGTACCAACTGTGCTAATCCGATACTAGACATAATTTGGAATTCTTGAATGTCTCCAGAAGAAATATGGGCACATGGGTTATGTCCAGAACGATTTTTTCATGAGTAAACATGCGTGATAATTCACCCATCTTGCACATTTGTACCTCCATCTCAGGGGGAATGATTCTGCCAAAATTAGCAAAAAAACTCAAAAGACCAACTTGCGCCTCGATTTACGTGCATATGGTATCATATCTAGAAATTATAATACATCGGTTTTGTCCAGAATATGACAAATTGAGTAAATAGAAGGTCATTTTTCAAAACTATAATTGGTTTGGGAGATATGGGTGGGGAAATAACTCGAATCTGCCCAAATTGTTAAAAACCATAGATTTTTGGGATTTATCCTAAAATTGTAAAAAAATAATTCTTAGCTTGGGGATTCGGTTTCATCCATTCCTCCATGTATTTTATGTATAAATAAGACCTCATAGGTCAGAGTAGAGAAATGATTATTATGTTGTAAGATTGGTTCTTGAAGAAGGAGGAATTGTTATGTTGTAGGGTTGATTCTTGAAGACTGTGGATTGTAACTCTGTTTTCTAAATGATATAATTACACTTCATGGATTATATGTGTGTATTCAAACCCTCTCTTATATAAGTTCCTCTTAAGGGATTCCTTGTTGGTATGAAAAGGGCCCACCAACCCAATCAAGGTAAGTCTCTTTGTATCTAGTTGTAAATATAATTCTGGTTTTTTTTGTGTGTGAATAGAGTAATTTTATGTTTGGTTACAACATCTAATTCCACCCCTATCATGTTTCAGTGATACCTTTAATAGCAGGTCGCTTGGATGTGTGGTAATTTTGAGTAAGTGAGAGTTGTGTGTGTAATGGGAGATCTATGAGTGTAATGATTTCTGAGTAATGATTTGACATCTTTGTGTGAGTATGTGAGAACAATCATTTGATTTAAGTGCATGAATTTTTTAGATTAAATGATTTAGTGTTTGTTTTTATTTTGCAAACCTAGGGACAAGTTGGATCTCCACATTTCAACCTACATGAACCGATAATGGAGTATCTCAGTATACCTAGAATTTCTTCCAGGATTGATTGATGTTTTCCTTTGATCATATGCAGAGTGTTGGTTGTTTTAATTGCTACAGGGAACAAGATATGAGTTCACCTCTTAATTTCATGACCCTCTAATGAACAGACTTGTTATCTAAGCAAGAGCCTTTTCAATTGATTGTTTGCTTGAGAGTTTTACTATGAGCTTTATCTTCTGTTATTGTTGAAGTGTGCCCAGATTTGCTTCCTAGTTGTTGTTAAGAGTAATAGATACAGATAACTAAGTCAAAGTCCATCTTTCCATTTCATGAGCTTGTAAATGGACAAGTTATTATCTGAGCAAGATCTTTTGGATGCAGGATTGTTAAGATTTTGTTTGCAAATTTTGTTTTCTGAATTTTGAAATGAGTGGAGAATGTTATTTGAAAAGTGTGAAAAAGAGTGTTATGTCATTAATTGTTTCTTGATTGAGATATACTCATCATACATAGGAACCTATTTGTTATTGGCACACATAGTGCATCAAATCTACTGATTAAGAATCTCGATTGATAATTTATGCTTGGTAATATATTATGCAAATAATTGCACCAACATTTTGGAGTCGTTGTCCGGGAGTTGTAAACGGTAATAGGTAGTATTTGAATCAGATTTATTTAATGGTTTTGGATTGGTTTTATGGATGGCCTAAGGGCGGAGAGAAGATGGTAAGACGTGCGGGAAGAGCCCATGCATCCACTTTAGTGGGGTTTCTCCAAAGTTAGGTTGTCCTCTCTTCTTTTGATGCAAGTGTGTTTTTATTTATGAAAATTTAGTTTTGTTTATGATGAGATAACTTGTGTGAACTAATAGCCTGGTGATAGTAGGGTCCCAGTAATGCAAGGAGTTCAAGTTTGGTGTGTTTTATTTTTGAAAATAGTTTTAAAATTCAGAACTTTGACGATAAATCATTTTTGGGGTGTTGTAAGAACCCTTGAGTACTAATTTGTGTTGCGAGACAGGGATCGTCAACCAGCTAGAGTAATTCAAGGATGATCAAGAGCTTGAAGAATTTTCCTCGAAGAAATTTCTTGCATTTTGGCAGCAACTGGGATATCTGCCTCTCAGGAAGAGCATATCTTCACAGCAGTCAAGAATCTAGTTGTCTCTCCACAAGAAGTTTTAGAAGTCCTGTCGGATTCCTCTTGTCAACTTGTTGAAGGGAATAAAGAATCATGGATAGAATTCAATGGAGATAAACCAGTGGAACCTGAGATTGAGGAGTCCTTAGCATGCCTCTCAACAAATCCTGTATGTACTCCAAAGACCAATCATCTTCAAGAGGCAAATCTGCATAACATGGTAGAGGAAGACATTCAGTGTGACCTAAACAAAGAAGAGAAACACGAATATATTGATTCTATTGAAATATGGTTTCAATTAGTTATTAGGCCACACCACTCTCTTATTTTTCATTAATGTTTGATCTCATCATCAAAGAAGTTGGTCCTCCATACTCCGGTATGCATTAAAATTTATCCTTTAAACTCGAGTGTGGATATATTTCTAACCCTGTTACGCACATGGCTTCACTGGAAGTATTCCTATACTTGAAGGGCATTTTATTTTGTTCAATTAGAGTAGGATTGTAAATAAATGAATAAATGTTGCAATGCAACCTATCTTTCATATTTTTCATAAATGGGAATGTCAAAAGCTAATAAGTAGTCGGTTTAAGATCTTTCGTTCCTATAGTAGATTTCTTTCTAAAAGTTATGATAATTTTTGTTTGGAATCTTATGAGAAGGGAATATCTTCATCCTCCAAATGCACACATAATACTAGAAGGGTTTAAAAAGAGGAGAAGACATTATTGTCAACGAAAGATAACACTTAAAGGAGTTCTTCATGACCTATTTATTCAAAATTCTTTTTTTTCCTTTAGTTGTTAAAAATGATGCATTCGTGATTTATCATTACCTATCTATTTTAAAACCAATATTTCACAAGGATGAACAATTCAATGATATTTTTAATAGAAGTTGAAACTAAATGTTGATTCCAAACTATTTTATTAATAGCTAATAATTCAACATTTGACATTTTCCCTAAAGTTTCTGTTTTTAAGCATGAATAAAAATCTAGTATTAATTAGTTCTATTGGTTTGTTTTTAGTAGATGTTTGGAACCCTCTGAGCAACCCTTTTTTTAGCGTCTCACATTGTTTGCATTAGGCCGTGAAAAACCTCAATCATGGGGGAGTGGTTGTTGAAAAAGTAGTAGTTAGGTTTATTTTCTAATAAAATGGAAGTGGCAACAAAAACAATGTTTTTCCAGCATGTTATTTCAACATAACAAATTCATATGTTTCTTCCTTCAAAAACAATGATTTCTAGAATCTTATACAACTTGATGCTTAGAGTATGCCAACCACAAGGAGAAGACTACAAATTCTAGTTTGCAGAAAACAACAACAACTTCTACAAAGGGCAGCCTACAAAGTTCCAGACTACAGAGTACTACCCCCAGGTATCTTGTCCAAATTCTCATTCTGTACCGGAATAAAATTTTGTGGTGATCTGATACTGGATAACATATTTGTGTTATTCCGGTACTGAAAAAAAATCTATGTTCATCTGGTACTAGAAAAAATCTGTGTTTATCC
>ML811145.1:118194-164491 GCA_009831015.1 Picea engelmannii | reverse complement strand
TGTGTAATAGCTTCTGTGTTTCAGCATCGTCGACCATGGACTGTGTAACAGCTTCTCTGAGTTGTTGTTTCAGCAACAGGCCTCAAATGCTAATCTACAGTTTGAATTGTTTCAGCACTTATACATTTTTAATCAATGGTTAAGTATGAGAGTGATGTAAAATTATATGCAAAATAGATTAAACGTATAGTAAAGAGAAGAGACGTTGTATACCTTTGGAAAGATATGATAAAGTGATAATATGAGTTTAAATGTGAGTGATCAAGGGTGTAATGGTGGCAAAAAGTATGGGCAAAAAGGTACATTGTGTGGTCCTAATAATGACATACTATATAGATGTGTGATTAATTTGATTGAGTAAGAGTTTTATGTATAGTAGGAGTGCAATGATTCATGATTGATTAACTGTTATTTCTGTCTGTGATAATTTATTTCTGAATTGTGTCCTTTTAATCTCAACTTTTATCCTGCAAAGTGTGGCAGTACAGGAACAATTTGATATTCCATCCTTCGCATTACATGAGCCAACAAATGGAGCATCTCATTTAAAACCTTTGTTTCCTATGTAGAAATAAAGTAACTTTTCAGAATTGTCGGGTTGCATTGAATTTCCTTTTCTAATTTGAAAACTGCGCAGAACTAGACAACTTGCAAGTTGATGTTGAAGTGAGTGATTACAGTAGTAAGATCAGAATCCATCTTTCACCTTCATGAGCTAGTAAATGGACAATATTGTTTCCTGTAAGAGATCATTTGGAGTGCATGTTAGCTAGAGTCTTTTCTTTGAATTTTGTTCTTTAATTTTTTCACAGTGTGTAAAACATAGATTAAGGATTGAAAAATAGAGTGTGTGTTGTGAAGTGTTATTAATTTTTTCTATACTCATAAGGCATAGGAACTTATATGTTATCGACACATATAGTACATCAGCTCTATTGATTATGAATCCCAGTTGATAATTTATGTTTGGTAATATATTATGCAAATAATTGCACCAACACATATACATTTACACAGTACTTTGGAATAATAATAAATTATTATTCCCAAGGTCTTAAAAACCCCAATCTTAGCCCCTCTTTCTAACCTTTCATCCCCCTCTCCCTTACCCAAGCTTTGTGGAAGCTTAGTCCCCCATCCCTCATTCATCGTGGTCGATCAACACACATAGATGTTTATCTTTTATTAATAATGTGCATAATTACATGTAAAAAATCAGGTTCCTAGCCTTTAAAACTTAGGCTCTCCGGCCTAATAAACACATAATCCTATCAGCTTATCAATACTCGGTTCACAAGCCTACAAAACATGATTTAAAAAACATGATTACAATAGGGCTCGTCCTTTGGGATATTACAGCTACCAATCATTGACATGTATTTCCTCTGGCCTGTAGACTTTGAATCATCATATTTTCTCAACTTGCAACTAGTTTGCATAGAAGTGGTATCTAGTTTGTAATATTCCATTCCGAACTTCTTTAGCATTTATCTTATATACTTAGTTTGAGAAATAAAAATTCCTTGGTTTCTTTGACATATTTGAAGACAAAGAAAGAAGGATAGTTCTCTGAGTAATGACATTTCAAATTCATTCTGCATATCCTTTACAAATTGATGACTTAACATGCCATCATTACTTCCAAAAATAATATCATCGACCTAAACCTCAATTAATAAAATAATATCTTGAGTTACCTTGATGTAGAGGTTGTTGTTTGCACTTGTCCATCTTCATTTAATTTCTTTCTGAAAACCCACTTTGTACCAATCACATTCTTAGTCTTTGGTCATGGAACCATTTCCCAAGTGTCATTCTTCTCTATTTGATCCAATTCCTCATCCATGGCCTTATTCCATAATTCATCCTTGTTGGCCTCTTCAAAACTGTTTGGTTCAATCATAGATAAGAGTGCTAGGTGTGTTTGTTTTGGTGAACTGATTCTTCTTATAGTCTCAACTCCTTCATCCTTGTTTCCGATAATCTGATCTGAAGAATGATTCTTCTGTACTCGTTTGCTAGGTGTCTTTGGAGGCACTTGCTAAACTTTCTCTTCTACTTATGTTTGATCCTCTTCATCTTCCCTTTCTACCTCTTCTTCATCTTTTGCTTCCTCTTTGTAAAGATGTTCCATTGATTCATTTTCTTCTTCCTTTAATTCTCATCCACATGTTTCATCAATTGTTACATTGATCATTTCCACAACTTTGTTCAACCTCAAATTGTAACACTTGTATGTTTTCCTTGTACTTGAGTAACCAACAAGTACTCATTTTTCCACACGAGAGTCAAACTTTCCCATTCTGCCATCTTCTCTTATGATGTAGCATTTTATTCCAAATACTCTGAAGTGATTCACATTTGCTAGTCATCCTTTCCATAGCTCGTAGGGAGTTTTGTCATTATTGTTTATGAACATTACTCTGTTTTGAATGTGAATTGTTGTATGAACTGCATGTGTCCAAAAAATATCTATCAATTTGGAATCCATTAGCATTGTTCAAGCCATTTCTTGTATTGTCCTGATCTTTCTTTCAACAACTCCATTTTGTTGAGGTGTCCTAGCAACGAAGAATTGCCTTTTTATTCCATGTCTTCTATAGTAATCCATAAATTCCTTTGAAGTGAGCTCTTCTCCATTATCAGATCTCAAACATTTGATTTTTTAATCCATTTCATTTTCAACCATCTCCTTGTAGACCTTGAATTTTTCAAAATATTTCGACTTATTCCTGAGAAAGAAAATGGCAGTCATTCTTGTATAATCGTCAAATAATAACATAAAGTATTTCTCACCTTTTAAACCCTTTGTTGTAGTTGGTCCAACTAGAGCACAATTTACAGTGGTCTTGTTGTTGAATATTCCTTTGCTTTGAACCTGGTCTTTGTTTGCTTTCCTTGTTGACAATGCTTTCATAAAGTGTTGGTTGGTTTCGTGATCTGGAGAATTTATCTAACTGCTTTGTTTTTGATGAATTTGAAAATGTTATCAAAGTGTATGTGACCCATTCTTTTGTTCTATAGCTAAATTTCATCTTCCTTTCCTAGACAACACTTTTCGTTTGTGTAATATCCCTAGGCCAAAACCAATTGTAAATGTAAATACAAATGTACTTAAGTTGGTGAGATATTTGATATCATTTTTGTATGCACCTTTCATGGCATAGTGTGTGCATGTACTGCACAGTAAAATGATGAAGTGTGCACATTCTAGGATACAACACATAGTAACTTAAGTGCACGTGATTTTTCGGCCAGGGAGCCTTTGTGTATATGTTGTGTTTTATAGGCTGGTGAGCCATTTTGGGATGATTAGGCTGGAGAGCCTAAATGTTAAAGTCCAATGAGCGTATTTTTGTATATTTCTCATCATTAATATAAAATACATCGCTAAGCACACACCGACCACGATAAAAGAGTATGCGGGACTAAACTCCACTAGTTAGGGAAAGGGGGGATAAAAGTTAAGGAAAAGGGGCTATGCTAGGGAGATTAATAAAAAAATGAATATTATATTAATATTTGTTAAGTATAAAGTATGGATAATTATTTTATCCTAAGTTCTAAGGATGGGGACAAGTGGGCCAAAGTAGATCCCAACATGACACGTGTCAAGTTGGGTACATTCATACATATAGTTTGAACTTAGTTCTTTTTCCATTATTCCTTCCATCATTCAGTCATCCATTCAATCATTCCATGATCATACAGACACTCATTGAGCTATCCTTTGTACCTTCATGTCACTGTAACTGAACTTGTATCCATAGCCATACATGTTTGTGTACCTTGTTAGCTTGGGAGATGGACTGAAGAAGCGGGTTGTCAGGCCCTTGGGATATTGAAGTGGTGGGTTGTCAGGCTCGTGAGAAATATCTTTGGGTGAGAGAATTGATGGGAATTGATTTCTGGAGGTGCTAAACTAAAGCTATAGGGCTCTGAGACTTCCTGTCCGACCTGTTGTTGAAGCATGTGGGGAATGAGGGACTGTAGGTTGTTAGTTTGAGTTGGCACCTATAACAGAGTCTTTCCTTTTGTCTATGATCCATTATCCTGGTTAGGAATCCCTTTACCCAGGTAGAGTTTAGTCCCATCTCAGACGTGACACACTGCTGAGAGTGATGAGTAGTGTGGTCTAAGGCTGGTAGGTTTGTGGAAGTTATGCACGTAGTTGGTGATATTATTACCAAGAAAATTGTTAATTGTGTGATAAATTTACATGTTGCATTATTATTTTTATATGTTTATCCTATGTGTGGTTATAACTGTCTTTATATTTATGGGTATTTCCTGTATATGTTGCATGTATATGTTTACTATTATTTCAGTATGAATCCATGCATTTGCAGAACGTATTTGTCTCCTTATGTTTTATATATAAATTTCCACAAAATTTCTATGTGTATATGTTTTAATTGCATGCATTTAGAAAAAAATTATGTGGCATGGCTCAGTTGGATGTTGGGTATGTTACAGTATGTTGAGTAGAGAACAAAAGCGTTTTCTAGAGTAGCATGGCCCGACATGGGTGGTCGGAGATGCTACAATATGGTAGAAAATATTTAGTTTTCAACACTAAGCCTGGATGGGCCGAGCAAATTGAGTTGAAGAGACATTTCATAGAGGATTGATCTCGAAGTGGCCAAATTTGAAGTTACATAGCACCCATAGTAAAAAGTAACAACAATTGCGCAGAATTGGGAAAAATCCCCAATTTCTTTTGTTAAATTCATGGGAAAATTGAGAAATCCGACCATGTGGTGAGATATTATTGATTTAATATGTGTTCTAGCAAATTTAGACCTGGAATTGTTCGAATTTGAAGTTACAGTGAAGCCATGACATTTGGAACGAGATTAGTAATTAAAATTCTCAATTTGTGACTTGAGTTTGGGAAAAAATTGTTCCAGAAATATCAAACTCCAGCGATTTGTTGTTGTGGAGGTTGAACTAGTGTTATCGGGGTGAAATTGAACAAATTTGAGGTTGCAGAGTATCCATGGTAAAAATTAGAAGCAACGACGTGGAATTGGGAGAAAGCCCCAATTTCTGCAACATAATTCACAAGGAATTAATGTGCATCAAAATGAATGTACGCAGGTGGGCGCACTAAAAATGCATGATGCGTAGTTAAAAGCTTGTGATATGAAAAAATTGGGCATTGCGCGGAAAAATATTGGCGTGTGGGCGCACATGCTAAAATTTGGTGTCGCGTGGAAAAACAATGGTGTGCTTGTGCGTGCGCTGAATTTTGGCACCGCGTGGAAAAATGTTAGTGTGTGGGTGTGCGCACTAAATTTTGGTGCCACGCGGAAAAATGTTGGTGTGCGGGTGCGCGCGCTAAATTTTGGCACCGCATGGAAAAATGTTGGTGTGTGGGTGCACGCGCTAAATTTTAGAGTCGTGCGGAAAAATGTTGGTGTGCAGGTGCGCATGCTAAATTTTGGCACAGTGCGGAAAAATATTCATGTGCGAGTGCACACACTAAATTTTGGCGTTGCGTGGAAAAATGTTGGTATACGGGTGTGTGCGCTAAATTTAGCATTGTGCGGTGCAGATTGAGTGAGGAATGCATAATACTAGTGCACTGTGTGCATATGCATAATAATGTGTGTGTGGTGTGCACACACATAATAATTGTGCACGTGGTGTGCGCAGTCTTGGCAGAGCATAGGGAATATTTTTGGTGCACGCACAATGTGGGTATATGTTGTTGTGCAACAGTTTTGTTAATGGTGCTCGCAAAGAACTGGTGCACGGTGGGGGCATACTAAACTTTGGCATGGTGCAGCACGTAGAGTGAAATGTGTGTGGAATATCAGCACGCGATACAAAAAAATGTGTGCAACGGGTAATAGTGCAAGGACCAAAATTTTGTGCGGTGGATATTGGCACGACACAAAAGTAGTGTGCACCAGTTGTTGGTGCGACAGAGAAGTGATGCACGGTAGTTATAGATGTGCAGAGCACGATTTACCTTGTGGTGTTGCTGCGTATGCTAAATATGGGTGTACAAGTTGAAATTTCTACGCACAAAGTTGTTTGGAGGGTGAACAACAGTAGAAAACCAACGATTTTCCGCGACATTTTATTCTGTTTGAACGTCATCTTTTTGCAACGCGTTTTTTAGGCTCGTAAAAATGTTTTTATCTACTCAAAAACCACAAGAACGGATTCTAACAGGGTACACTCTATCTCTATAGCTCAAATAAAATATCTCAGAGAGATATTTCTAATGGTGTAAATTGTTCGTCAAATAGCGCTTTTATGAGAAAGTTACAACACAAACAATGGAGGGTAAATTTTAAGACCCAACTAATTTAAAGAGCCATAACATTCTGCTCCAGAATCCAATTGAAGTGAAAGAGTAGTCAATCGAAATATATTGAACCATAGAAGACAGCCCCAAAGATGAATTAAATTTATGGGCATGTTAAAAATGTTTAATATGGAAAAGAAGGTACCTGTAGCATTCCAGACCAAAAACACGAATTGACCTAGAACTTCAGCAACTGTAACTAGCAACGTGGAACCCAGAAAAGGGTGAAACTTGGACAGAGTGTCCATAATATATATATGAAGAAACCCAATTGAGATCATACACAAAATTTAAAGGAGTAGGTGCAAAAATGCATAATTACAGCGCAGAGTTGCACCAAGTTGAAGTATGAATAGAAAAATTAATGGGCAATTTTCAAATAACCATAACGTTTTGCTCAAGACTCAGAATTGATCATGGGAGTAGGTGTTGGAAAGGTATTGGACAATAGAATATAATTATTCACCCAGAAAATTGTTATGGGAATTCAATTTTCCAGGAAATCAAAGGAAATAATTCTGATATATTATTGAACCAGAATGGTTCATATTTTTCAGGAAATTGTTGAGTTAGTTAACCTGACAAAGTTTTGTTGGCTGCACTTTTTGCAGAGTTAACAAAAACTATATGAGATCAGGATCAGCACAGATTCCAGAGGAATGGAATATGCACAAGGGACTTACATCCAGGAAGATGAGATCAAAGGAATGGATGTTCATTTTGGCATTGAAGGAACAAACTCCAATGGACATGGAGAAGGAAGGGATGAAAACATGAAAATGGTAGAGACCATTAACAATTTATAGAAGTATGTCCAATGCCATAGAGCTAATAATTAAAGGATTATGAGAGCCAAGGAGTAGCAAGAGGACTTCAACATGAATTTATTGTAGAGCTTGAATAGAATAGAAAATAAATTGCATAAGGAGAGTGGCTCAAGAAAATCAGGAAATTAGAGGTCTCCTGATGAGAAAAGAAGAACAAGAAGTGTTAGCAGACATCACCTTCACTCCCCAAGTCATTCCAATAAGAGGGCACATAAAATATCAATTCTATCCCCTATCAAGAAGCATAAGAGGTCTAGGGTGGATGATCTACGAGGAGAAATGAACAAAATCAAACCTCCCATATTTGATGGTGAGAACAAGAAGGATGAAGATGCATAGACATGGTTGTTGGGCATGAGAAAGTATTTTCAATTGCATAATTATTCATCTCATGAAAAATGAATAATTTCCATCTATCATCTCAAGGGAAAGGTATCCATGTGGTAGGATCAGCTTGTGCAGGTGTAGCACATTAAAGAGAAAAGTGTTACTTGGAGAGAATTCAAGAAGTATTTTGAGAATAAATACTTGACTAAGAGATACTATGACAATAAAATGAAAGATTTATTTGAACTGAAGGTTGGGAGTATGACCATAGATGAATATGAGAGAAGGATTTTATAATTGTTTAAGTATGTCTCTTTCATCAAGGATGGGACAGTTAAGATTTAGAGGTATTTGAGTGGATCACCAGCATTCATCAGTGACAAAATATAGTATGATGATCCCAAGACATTGGAGGATACCATAAGGTGATCTAAATTCCTATATGATCAACAAAAAGCAAGGCCAACTTTCCAAAAATCTTGGGAAGACAAAAAGAAATTCAATATGGATCAGAGGAAGAAGGGAACTAAGCCACCATTATTCAGAAATAATCCTCAGGGACAGCCAACTTATAGAGAACCTAGAACGATTGAGATGGGGGGTCAAAGTCCAAGGAAGCCACCTATCCAATGTTGCGGTTGTAAAGGAGATCATATGTTCAGAGATTGTCCTTACATAGGTGAAAAAGTGAGGATTTTTCACAATGTACAACAAGTTGAAATAGTGGAGGACATGGGCATAAATGTACCAAGGATCTATGCAACCCTAGACAACAAGCAAGAAAAGTATCAGTCACATATGATTGAAGTGGAAGGTATGATAAAAAACCAAACCATTTCTATTTTAATTGATTCAGGAGCTAGTCATACTTATATAGATCCTAAGATGGTGGAAAATTTTCATTTTCCAAGAATCAAGCATGGAAAATCTTGGTTGGTGCATCTAGATACCGGAGCCAAAAGAAAAGTTAATGAGATGGTTAATTTATGTCTTATGGACATGAATGTACTAAACACCAGGGAAGATTTGAACATCTTTCCTTTAGGTTCATGTGACTTTATAATTGGGATGGATTGGTTGGACTAGCATCATGCTATCCTAGACTGTCATAACAAGGAATTTACTTGTTTGGATAAGGAAGGGAGCCTAAGGAAAGTGCAGGGAATTCTCAGGGAAGTAACCATGAGAGAAATTTCAGCATTATAGCTGAAGAAATGTTACAAAAAAGGGTCTCAAATATTTTCATCTTATATGGAAGAGACACCTAAAGATAAGGTACCAAATTTGGAAGATCATGCAATTCTGGAAGATTTTGAAGATGTGTTCAAGGACGTACTAGGACTATCCCCAAAGAGAGATATTGATTTCTCTATAAATTTAATGCTGAGAGAAGCTCGAGTGTCAAAGACTCCTTACATAATGAGTACACCAGAGCTGAAGGAGTTTCAAATGCAACTTGAAGAACTTTTGAAGAAGGGGTATATACATCCAAGTGTGTCACCTTGGGGTGCCCTAGTCGTGTTTGTGAAGAATAAGGATGGGACATTAATATTGTGCAATGATTTCAGATAGATGAATAAAGTGACTGTAAAGAACAAGTATCATTTGCCAAGGATTGATGATCTCTTTGATCAATTGAAGCATGCAAAGATATTTTCAAAGATAGATCTCATGTCAAGATACCATCAGGTGAGGGTTAACGAGGAAGATATCAACAAGGCTGCCTTTAGGACATGTTATGGTCATTAAGAGTTCATAATGGTTCCATTTGGGTTTTCAAATGCACCAGTTGTTTTCATGTGCTTAATGAATGGTGTTTTCCAAGAATATTTAGACACGTTTGTCATGTATTTTTTTATGACACCCTTGTATATTCCAAGTCATAAGAAGAGAATGAGCATAATTTGAGGATGGTGTTGAAATTATTAAGGGAGCATCAATTGTATGCCAAATTGAGCAAGTGCTCCTTTTATCAGAAGAAAATTCATTATTTGGGGCATATCATCTCATAGGATGGGATACTAGTGGATCCTGAGAAGATAGAAGCCATTAGAGAATGGTTAGGAACAAAGAATGTGAGATAGGTCAGATCATTCATGGGCCTTGCAGGCTACTATAGGAGATTTATTGAAGGATTCTTAAAGATTTCACACCCAAACACTTCCTTGCAAAAGAAGGGTGTGAAGTTTCAGTGGACATTGGATTGTGAAAAGAGTTTCTAACACTTGAAAAAATTATTAACAAGTGCTCCAATAATAAGGATTGCAGACCCAAATGAAGACTTCGTTTTATACATAGATGCATGTAAAGAAGGAATTGGTGGAGTCCTCAGTCAAAATGGGTTTACTATATGTTATGAATCAAGGAAGTTGAAGGAGCATGAAAGACACTATGCCACTCATGATTTAGAGTTGGAAGCCATAGTGCATGCCTTGAGGAAATGGAGACACTACCTCATGGGGAAAAGGTTTGAGTTGAGGACAGACCATAATGGTCTGAAATATTTATATGATCAACCAAATCTAAATGCTAGGCAAAGCAGATGGTTAGAATTTCTAAGTGAATATGACTTTGATATAAAGCATATCAAGGGGAAAGAGAAAAAAGTGGTTGATGCACTCATCATAAGAGTGCATGAATTGCATGCTACATCCATTAGCATGTACCAATCAGATTTGAAACACAAAATTTTAGAGGCTTCAAAATTAGATTTGCAATACAAGGAATTAGTGGCAAAATTACAGCAAGGTAATTTGCAGCAGAAAATTGAAGAATACAAGCTAGATAATGATGAAATTTTCATGTACAGGGGAAGAATTTATGTACCAAATTCTAATGAATTGAAAAATCTAATATTGGGAGAAATGCATAATGTACCTTATGTTGGGCACCCAGGTTATCAGAAAACTATTGCATTTGTCAAAAGTGAATATTATTTGCCAGGCATGAAGAAAGAAGTTGCAGATTTTATTGCCAAATGTTTGGAATGTCAAAAGGTAAAGGATGAGCATAGACACCCAATTGGATTGCTACATACATTACCTATTACTGAGTGGAAATGGGAAGTTGTAACCATGGATTTCATCACCAAACTTCCCAGAACAAACAAGAAACATGATTCTATCATGGTAGTGGTGGATAAGCTTACTAAAGCTGCCCATTTTATTCATGTTAAGCTCATTCATAAGGAAACCAACATTGTTGATATTTATATGAGAGAAATTGCTCGATTACATGGCATACCCAAGACAATTGTTTCTAACAGAGATCCAAAATTTACCTCAAATGTTTGGAAAGTATTATTTAATGGATTTGGAAAAAAAATGAATTTTAGTACAACTTATCATCCAGAATCAGATGGACAAAGAGAGAGGGTGAATCAAGTGATTGAGGATATGTTGAGGATGTATGTAATGGATAAACCATAAAAATGGGAAGACTATCTACACTTAGTAGAGTTTGCTTATAACAATGAGTACCAAACATCTCTAAAGATGAGCCCATTTGAGGCACTTATGGTAGAAAGTGCAACACATCGGTAAGTTGGGATAAACCAGTAGATAGAGTAGTGGTTTGTCCAGATTTACTCAGGGAAATGGAGGAGAAAATGTTGAAAATAAAACAAAATTTAAAGGATGCCCAAGATAGGTAGAAAAACTATGTTGATAAGGGAAGAACTCACAGGGAGTTTAAAGTGGGAGACCATGTATTCTTGAAAGTGAAATCCAACAGAAGTTCCTTGAAGTTGGAAAATTGTTCCAAGTTGGCAGCTCACTATCGTGGGCCATTTGAAATCCTAGAGAGGATTGGTCTAGTAGCTTATATGAATGCATTGCCTGCATCTATGTCTGTTCATAATGTATTCCATGTATCATTTCTCAAGAAATATATACCTGATGCAAATCATGTTATTGATTGGAATGTGATTCAGGTGGAGAAAGAAGGCGCTTTCCAAGTGCATTCGATATACATTCTAGACCGAAAAATCAAACAGCTCTTGAATCGATCCACGGGGATTGTAAAGGTCCAATGAACCTAGTACAATCTTGAGGAGGCTACTTGGGAGCATGAGGGAAGAATAACCGCATATTTTTGAGGATTTTTTAAAATTTTGTTGTATATGTGTACATAATGCACTGAGGACAGTGAATAAATAAGGGGAGGGGATTGTAATATCCCTAGGATGAACTCAATTGTAAATGTAAATAAAAATGTACATAAGTTGGTGAGTTGTTTGATATCATTTTTGTATGCACCTTTGATGGAGTGTGTGCATGTATTGCACAGTAAAATGATGAAGAGTGCACATTCCAGGATACTGCACGCAGTAACTTAAGTGCACACAATTTTTAGGCCAGGGAGCCTTTGTGTATATGTTGTGGTTTATAGGTTGGTAAGCCAGTTTGATATGATTAGGCCAAAGAGCCTAGATGTTAAGGGCCAGTGAGCCTTTTTTTATATATGTCTCATCATTAATATAAAATACATCGTTGCGCATAGATCGAACATGATAAACGAGTATGGGGGACTAAACTCCAATAGTTAGGGAAAGGGGGCTAAACATTAAGGAAAAGGCGCTAAGCTAGGGAGATTAAGCCAAAAAGGAATATTGTATTAATATTTATTAAGTATAAATTATGGATAATTAATTTATCTTGAGTTCTCAGGATGGAGACAAGTGGGCCAAAGTGTTGGGTATGTGTTATATTCTTTGCATGAGAGTGAGTGTATGAGCGTCTGTGTCGGGCGCACAGGGGGGTTAGAGGGGGGCGGAGCCCCCTGCACGGGGGTTTGGGGGCAGCGCCCCCGAATTTTTTTTTTCCGGGCCGACATATTTCCGGGACCACATGATATTAGGTGGTTTTTCGGCACATGGTTTTTGCCGATGGTTTTCTATTTCCGGTTAAGGAATTAGGGTTTTGGACTAATCCAGGTCATTGGGTTAGGGTTTTGGATGCCGCTGGATCCTATATGTATATTGTATTGTAAACAATGTAACACAATGTGGATGAATATAATATATGTTGGTTTTCCCGGTTTGGGTTTCCAGGTGAAAAATCTTTGTGTAATGTTTGTATTTGCCATTGTATCTTTTATGTTCTTTTCTGAATATCAGTTTGCAGTAGATATTGTACAAGGTTAGAATTTACACAAAGTAGTTCCGAACATGACAAGTGTCAAGTTGGGGACATTGTAACACCCCGGGTTTTGAAAACCCATTTTAAATAATGTATTGTTACAATGTTGAGAGGCCTAAGTGCCCAAACAATTATTAAAGGGCCGGTATGCCCAAGAAATGTAATGTTTTGATCATTATTAATAATAAACACATCGTTGGCTGCTAGACGGACAAGGACTAGAGTTATAGGGGGCTATGATTCCACAAGAGAGGGGGCTTTAGGGGATAAGTGTTTATTCCTATCTTAATTACCATTTTTTCCTACGGGAGGGGATCAGTTATGTCAGCTCTTGGGGAAGGCCAGGAGGTTCTTGATTCCCCACGAAGTTACTTAAACCTGCCTCTGGTCTGATGGGGGGGTTTGAATGATGGCTTGTTCATTGATTGCCTATACGTTCCTTCTTTTTCCTCATGCACTTCCATGCATGCACTTACCCATTAATTTATCCATCCATCATCTACGTCTTGGCTTGGGAAAGGGAACCGAACTACTAAATAATTAGCCATGGGATAGTTGGCTATAATGGTCATTGGTGCAATCCAACCATGCCCTAGGGCCTACATGTCTAAGATGCATTGTCCTGTGCCTTGTTTTTCTCACAATTGTGAGTCCTGAGAGTTCCATCTTTGCGATTATGGACCAACTATGTTGGAGGCCCCAAAATAAAAGGAGAGGGACTACCTGAGGGACTGCATGGCAGAGAAGGGTGGAGGTCCATTCTCTTGTGGCGGTACAGGCTGGGTACCAGAGAGTTTGGTACTTGGATTGTTGTGGGTGTTCAAAAACCTGTGAGATATTGAGATCTGACTAGTTTGGAAACCCAAGTACACTCTGGAACCTTCCTTATGGATTCATAACCCTGGCTCAGGGGTGACACTGTTGTTGAGATTTGGAGAAGTGGTGTCTATGGTTGGGTGGAACATCCTTGGTATGCAGCCAGTTGGTGTCATCTTCCATAAAGATAAGTCCTCTCTGTTATGGTATCATTTACAAGTATATGAATTCTTTTCTACTGTATATTTAATTGTTGTTTAATTGAATCTTTAGACTATGCATCCTTGCTAACTATTGCGGTGCATGTCGTTAAATTCTTTTCTTTTATGCATCCTTAAATTTTAAAAAGGTATCGTAAGAGAAAGAAGTCCAAGTGCAGGCTTGAAGGTAGAATTCCCCAACCTGTGGGTGGCTGGGGATGTTACAGAATGGTATCAGAGCTTCTAGTTGAAACACCGGGCCGGTATTGGATGGGTCTGTTGGTCAGAGTCTCATGGTTATAGATTGAATTCTAACCGTGGAATTGAAAATATCAGGAGGAATGGCATTGTAGAATATATGCAAGAGATAGAACGTCAGAGACCCATGTAAGTGGTTCAAAGGATCATGACCGTCCCCTTCAAATTCGGGAGTGATCGCTACTATAGGATCGGGAGAGATTCAGGATCGTTGGATCAAAGGACAGGTGAACAGGGGTCATCTGATGAAAAGGAAACAAGGGCTAAGGTCACCATCATCAGATCCCATTGGAGATTGATATCAATGGACAGGAGGCATTGGGGGGAACCAAGTTGCACGGGAGATCATTTCCCAAGGCAGTCCCATAATCCAAACCACAGTTTCCCCAAGGGGTTACGTGTCAGCATCAGGAGAATTGTGGGGCGAAAAGTGGGTTAGTCCAAACTGTCGATGTGTGCCCCTGCAAGTTGAAAGGCATGCAGTGATGTGACATGTTAGGGCATGAACATTGAAACTCCATATAGATGATGTAGATCCTGACCGTTGATCACCAAGAGGTATGTGTCAGCAGATCAGTACCTCTAGAAAAATCCGTTCACGAGGTTTTTAGTTGATATTTGAAACTCTCGAAGCTTGAAGAGCGAGAGAGACGAAGTAAATCTTGATCATCCGATCATCTGAAATAGATCTCAATCACCAGATCATCTGAGGTGAGTCTGGTTTTTCTGATCTAGAAGAGACATGGCGTAAATCTATGGATTTCGGGTGAAGACCCGAAGTAATCCTCAACCATATGATTCAAGAGGAGACGTGGCAGAATCCCATGTAATTTGAGGGGTTTGAAGTTTGATATTTCTGAAGTCTGAAGACCCAAATTAAGCCTCAACCGTTAGATTAAGGAGGACACATGGTGCAGATTCTTGGACTCCAGGTGAAGACCAGAAGTGAATCTTAGTCGTATGATCCAGGAGGACACATGGTGATAGATTGGTCAGTTCAGGAATGCAGAGTTCGGGAGAATTGGAAGTGTTATAGCATGGAAACTCCCGAAGCCTGAAGAGTTGAAGTGATGGGACATGATGATGTCGCCTAGATGTGATGTGGATCCTTGAATTTCCGAAGTGACATTCCTTACAGACATCACCTGGGATGATGTGGACACATGGGATGTGTGCCACATGTCAGTAAGTTTTGAGAATTTGGAGTATTGAAGAGTCAGTTAGAACATGACACCTATCACCCTCCTGATTGGGCCACATGTTCGCATCCAATGTTTCTCCATGTGGTAACAGATTGTGCAGTCCGAAGACTGGGAACTCCAGAGGGGAAAGATGTGACAGGTTTCTTTGGGTCACAAAATCCAAAAGGCCTAAAGGCCGGAGTACATATCGATCGTTTATTCCAGAAGACACACGTCGAAGGATCATCGACTTTGGGTGAAAGAACTTCGCGCGAAAGTGCAGGAGGAAGATTTGAAACGTCTAAAATTCGAATATCTGAAGCAATTCACAGTCATTGATCTATGGGAGGACACCCATCGACAGATCATGAAATTTAGGTAAAAGCGTTCTGGGAGGGGGCAAGCGAGGAAAGTTGAGACTCCCTAAGCACGGAGTCCTGAAGTAGATCTCGATCGTTGATTGTGAAATAAGACGAGGACCATTGATATGGTCCTCGATGAAAGTTTCGAAGTCCCGAAACTCTGGATAAGTGATTTTTCAACTAAGCACAGGGTCATGGTTGTGGTCATATGCATATTGAGAGTTGAGGGACGGAGGGCTAAGGGATGAATTTGTTGTCTTCGAAACAAAAAAGTGCTAAGAAAGGATTTAGCTATGGTTTCTAGTCTTGGTCACCTGGGAAGGTGGTTTGAAGGAAGCGCTTGCACAGGATGATATTATGTGTCAGCCAAGGATAACAGGACACTGTTATTTTCAGAGAATGGGGATATGATCTCCATGAACAAAAAAAAGGAAAGATACATGTAGCATGGTCTGGCAATTTTGTTTATCGTATGCATAATTCTAACAAAATGGTCATTTGCACATTTTGCAGAATTAAGGGGTTTAAACACATCAACTCAGGATGCATATTGAGGAAATATAAGAAGGCGAGGGATCCTCCAATCATGATAAGGAGGCCAAAGACCAGAATACCAAAGTTGTTAATGTAGAGATAGAGTCCAATGGACGCAAGGGAAAAGGAGAGTAGGAAACGTTAATAGAAACGGCAAGAATCTTGAAGATGGAAGTGCAGAGATACAAAGCAGACAATGAGAGAAAGATGAGAGAGAAAATTCAAATAAATGATTGAGTGTTTCAGATCTTAAATCAATTGCAGGGACAAACGAAGAAGGGATCAAACTCAAAGAAAGAGGAAAAAGGCAGGTGCCATGAAATAAGGGATGATCGTGGAAGAGTTGTTTATTCCAGAAGTGTTAGCAGAGCTCATGGACACCACTCACCTCCTTACTCAGAAAGAAAGTTTTATGCAGTCGATGATCTCGTAAGAAATCCAGAGGTGTCTCTTACCAGACACCAAAGGATGAAACAAGAGGTAGATAGTTTGAAAGGAGAGCTGAGGAAAATCAAGCCACCTTCCTTTGAGGGTGAAAGAGAAAGGGAAGATGATGTTGAAGCATGGTTGCTTGGGCTCAAGAGATATTTTCAGTTGCATAACTGTTCATCAAATCTGGAAGCTGGGATTTCCACCTACCATTTACACGGGAAAGATGCAATGTGGTGGGACCAACTCAAGCAAGTGGAGCACATTAATGAAAGTAGGATCACTTGGAAGCAGTTCAAGAAGTACTTCCATAAGGAGTACCTCTCACAAGAAAAAGAAGGAGTTCTTTGAACTTAGGTTGGGAAGCATGACTATGGCAGAGTATGAGAAGAAGTTCTTGGGATTGTTAAAGTATGTCAGGTTCATTGGTGATGAGAAAGTGAAAATACAGAGATTTCTAAGTGGACTGCCAGCCTTTTATAAGGAAAATATCAAGTATGATGAGCCCAAGACTTTGACTGAGGCTATCAGGAAGGATAAATATCTGTATGAGAAAGTCTAGGGAAGAGAATCCCTGTAGAAATATTGGAAGAACAAGAAGAATACAAATTTTGATCAGAGGAGGAAAGGATTCAAACCTCCCTTCAATAGGAATGAGCCTAAGAGAAATCATCAAGATCAATATGCTAAGGGAGATTTCAAGAAAGAAGATTCCTTGGGAAAAAGGAAAAGACCACCAATCCAATGCTGAGGATGCAAGGAAGATCACATGTACAATGATTTCCCACACAAAAAGGATAGAGTGAAGACTATGCACAACATCCAAGAGGCTACAACAACCGAAGATATGGGAAGAATCTATGCATCTTTAAATGATTGACAAGCAGAGTACCAGTTCAATATGATTGTGGTGGAAGGTAAAATCATAAATCACCCTGTTGCTATTTTGATTGATTCAGGAGAAAGTCATTGCTACATTGATCCTAAGATAGTGGATAGATTACATTTGGAGAAAATTAAACTTGGAAAAGCAAGTTTGGTTCTGTTAGCCACTAGAACCAAAATAAGAATCCATGATATGGTCAGAAGTTGTTCCATAAGTCTCAATGGACTGAATACTAGTATTGATATAAATATCATACCTTTGGGGTCTTATGATATTTTGATTGGAATGGATTGGTTGGACAAGAATCATGTTGTCCTAGATTGTCATAACAAGACATTTACATGTCTAGATGGAAATGGAAAATAGAGCACTATCAAAAGGAGTTCCAAGACCCATCTCTATAAGGGAGATTTCATCCTTACAGCTAAAAATATGTTTTAGGAAAGGATGTCAATTGTATGAAGCTCATGTGGAAGAGCTAGATAATACAAAGGGGCCAAGCCTCGAAGATTTCTCGGTACTATAGGAATTTGAAGATGTATTCCAAGAAATACATGGATTTCCACGAAGAAGGGAGATAGATTTCTCAATTGATTTAGTTCCAGGAGTTTCCCAGGTGTCAAAAAGACCTTACAAAATGAGCACACTGGAGTTAAAAGAATTACAAATGCAGTTGGAGGAATTGTTCAAGAAAGGGTACATACGTCCAAGTGTTTCACCTTGGGGAGCACCAGTATTTTTTGTCAAAAAGAAGGATGGAACCTTGAGGTTATGTATTGACTTCCGACAATTGAACACGTACACTATAAATAACAAGTATCCTCTACCCTGAATTGATGACCTCTTTGATCAGCTAAGAGGAGCAAAGATGTTTTCAAAAATTTATGTGAGGGAAAGATACCATCATGTAAGAATCAAGGAAGAAGACACTCATAAGACAACCTTTAGGACTAGGTATGGGCATTATGAATCTGTAGTGGTGTCATTTGGACTAACCAATGAACTAGATGTATTCATGTGCTTAATGAATGGCATATTCAGAAACTATTTGGATACGTTTGTCATAGTATTCCTGGATGACATACTTATCTATTATAAGTCTGAAGAGGAGCATGAACATCACTTAAGACTGGTGTTGCAATTACTGAGAGAACATCATTTATATTCCAAGTGGAGTAAGTTTTATTTTCATAAAAATAAGATCCATTACTTGGGACACATTATTTCAAAGCAGGGCATAGCAGTAGATCTAGAGAAGATTGAATCCATTAGAGGATGGCCAACACCCATAAATGTGTCATACACCAGATATTTTATGGGATTAGTTGGCTACTACAGAAGGTTCATAGTAGGGTTCTCTAAGATTTCCCATCCCATCACTTCTTTGCAAAAGAAGGGAACTAAATTTGAATTGACACTCAAGTGTGAAAAGAATTTTAATATGTGGAAGGAATTACTTACTAGTGCACCTGTGTTAAAGATTGTTGAGCCAAATGAAAGTTTTGTGGTAAGTACAGACGCATGTAAGGAAGGAATTGGGGGAGTCCTCATGAAAAATGGAAATGTCATTAGATATGAGTCCAGAAATATTAAGGAACATGAGAGGAACTATGCCACACATGACTTGGAACTTCTTGCCATTGTTCATGCCTTGAGGAAGTGGAGGCATTATCTCATGGGAAAGAAATTTGAATTAAGGACAAACCACATTGGCTTGAAGTATATTTTTGAACATCCGACCTTGAATGCCAGGCAAACAAGATGGCTGGAATTTTTAAGTGAATATGACTTCGATATCAAGTATATCAAGGGAAAGGAGAATAAAGTTTTCGATGCACTTAGTAGAAGAGTGCATATAATGCATGCTACTATTGTCAGTATGCATCAGTCAAACTTGAAGAGTATAATTTTAGATGGGCTTGTTACAGACCAGCATTACCTACAGGTAAATGAAAACTTACCGCAAGGAGATGTACAATAGAAAATAAAGGAGTATGATATAAAGGAAGACGGATTACTCATGCATAAAAACAAAATCTATGTTCCTAGTTCTGGAGAACTGAGGAATTTGGTATTGAAGGAAATGCATGATGTTCCTTATGTTGGACGTCCCGGTTACCAGAAAACAATTACAACAGTAAGAAGCCAGTTCTTTTGGCTAGGAATGAAGAAGGATGTTGTTGATTACATCACTCAATGTATGGTATGTCAGAAAGTGAAAAATTAGCATAGGCACCCAACGAGTTTGTTACAACCATTGCCTATCCTAGACAATAAATGGGAAGTGATCACCATGGATTTCATCATAGGATTACCCAAAACGAATAAGAAACATGATTCAATCATGGTGGTGGTTGAAAAATTAACAAAGGATGCTCATTTTGTGCCTATGAAGACAACACATACAATGACTAATATTGTAAAAATTTTCATGAAGGAAATTGCTAGGTTTCATGCGATACCTAGGACAATTGTCTCAGATAGATATACAAAGTTTACCTCCAATTTATGGAGGGGGTTGTTTAAAGGATTTGGCAAAAATCCAAAATTTAGCACAACATATCATCCCCAGACAGATGGTCAAACAGAGAGATTCAATCAAATAATTGAAGACATGCTGAGAATGTATGTTATGGATAAACCATCTAAGTGGGAAGACTACTTACACTTGGTTGAGTTTTCATATAATAATGGGTATCAAGATTCATTGAGAATGAGCCCATTTCAATCCTTGTACGGTAGGAAATGCGATACTCCAGTAAGCTAGGACAACCGATCAGATAGAGTGGTACTTGAGCTGGAGTTTCTCAAGGACATTGAATACCAGGTGGTCAAGATCAAGCAAAATTTAAGGACAACTCAGGATAGACACAAAGTTTATGCAGACAAGAACAATACAGCTAGAGAGTTTAAAGTAGGGGAGCATGTACTTTTGAAAGTGAAACCCAAGAAAATCTCATTGAAATTGGGTAGTTGTACAAAGATGACAGCCAGATTCTGTGGTCCATATGAAATATTGGATAGAATAGGGCCAGTTGCATACATGCTTGCATTTCCTACTTCCATGAATGTGCATAATGTATTTCATGTCTCGTTACTAAAGAAATATGTACATGACCCTGACCATGTTATTGATTGGCATCTGATTCAGGTAGAGACGAAGGGATAATTTTAGGTTTAGCCAGTGTGAGTATTGGAAAATAAGGTCAAAATGCTCCAGAATCGAGTTATAGAGTTGGTAAAAGTTAAGTGGACCTGCTATGGTCTTGAATATGATACCTGGGAGCATGAAGATGCCATGCAGGCAGAGTACCTGCATCTTTTTGAATAAATTTGAGATTTTGATCTCTATTTTGTATATGCACCGAGGATAGTGCCAAGATAAGGGGGAGTGGATGTAACACCCCGGGTTTCGAACCCCCATTTTAAGTAATGTATTGTTACAATGTTGAGAGGCTTGAGTGCTCAAACAATTATTAAAGGGCCAGTATGCCCAAGAAATGTCATGTTTTGATCATTATTAATAGTAAACACATCGTTAGTTGCTAGACAGACAAGGACTAGAGTTATAGGGGGCTATGATTCCATAAGAGAGCAGGCTTGAGGGGCTAAGTGTTTAATCCTATGTTAATTACCCTTTTTTCCTAAGGGAGGGGATCAGTTACATGAGCTCTTGGGGAAGGCTAGGAGGTTATTGATTCCCCATGAAGTTACTTAAACTCGCCTTTGGTCTGATGGGGGGGTTCAACTGATGGATTATTGGTTGATTGCATGTACGTTCCTTCATTTCTCTCACGCACTTCCATGCATGCACTCACCCATTCATTGATACATCCATCATTCACGTCTTGGCTTGGGAAAGGGAACCAAACTGCTGAAGAATTAGCCACAGGATAGTTGGTTGTAATGGTTGATGGTGCAATCCAGCCATGACTTAGGGCCTGCATGTCTGAGATGCATTGGCGTGTGCCTCATTTTTCTCACAACTACAAGTCCTGAGAGTTCCATCTTTAATATTCCGGACCAGTTGTGTTGGAGGCCCAAAAATAAAAGGAGAGGGACTGCCTAAGGGACTGCGTGGCAGAGAAGGGTGAAGGTCCATTCTCTTGGGGTAGTACAGGCTGGGTACAAGAGAGTTGGGTACTTGGATTATTGTGGGTGATGGGAAACCTGTGAGAGCTTGCAAGTTGACTGGTTGGGAACCCAAATACACTCTGGAACCTTCCTTGTGGATTCATAGCCCTGGCTCGGGGGTGACACTGTTGTTGATATTTGGAGTAGTGGTGTCTATGTTTGTGTGGAACGTCCTTTGTATGCAGCCAGTTGGTGTCATATTCCATAAATATAAGTGCTATGTTTTATGATATCATTTACATGTATATGAATGTTTTTCCACTATATATTTAATTATCCTTTAATTGAATCTTTAGACTATGCATGCTTGCTGACTACTGCGGTGCATGTCATTAAAGTATTTTCTTTTATGAATCCTTAAATTTTAAAAAGGTATCATAAGAAAAAGAAGTCCAAGGGCAGGCTTCAAGGTAGCATGCCCTGGCCTGTTGGTGGTTGGCGATGTTACATACATGCATACATATAGTTTGGACTTAGTTGTTTTTCCATGATTCCTTACATCATTCATTCATCCATTCAATCATTCCATGATCATACACACACTCATTGAGCTATCCTCTGTACCTTCCTATCACTGTGCTTGAAATTGTATCCATAGCCATACCGGTTTGTGTACCTGTTTAGCCTGGGAGTTGGACTGAAGAAGTGGGTTGTCAGGCTCATGGGATATTGAAGAGGAAGGTTGTCAGGCCTGTGAGAAATCTCTCTAGGTGAGAGAATTGTTTGGAATTGATTTCTTAAGGTGCTAAACTACAGCTACAAGGCTCTAAGACTTCTTGTCCAGCCTTTTGTTGAAGCCTGGAAAGGAAGTGGGGCAGTCGAAGGACTATTGAGCAGAGAAGGGGCATAGTTCTTGGGGTGGGATAAGCATGTGGGTAATGAGGGATTGTAGGCTATTACATTGAGTTGGCACCTGTGACAGAGTCTTTCCTTTTGTCTATGATCCATTAGCCTGGTTAGGAATCCCTTTACCTGGGTGGAGTTTAGTCCCATCTTGGGGATGACCCACTATTGAGAGTGATGAGCAGTGTGGTATAACGCTGGGAGGTTCATGGAAGGTCTGCACACAGTTGGTGATATTTGTACCAAGATAAGTTTCAATTGTGTGATAAATTTACATGCTGCATTAGTATTTAAGTGTTTATTTTTATGGGTTTATCCTATGTGTGGTTATAACTTTGTTTATATTTATGGGTATTTATTGTATATGCTGCATGTATATGTTTACTAATATTTTAGTATGAATCTATTCATTTACAAAACGTATTTGTATGTTTACGTTTTATATATAAATTTCCAAAAAATCTCTATGTGTATATGTTTTAATTTCATGAAGTTCGAAAACATTTATGTGGCATAGTTCAATTGGATGTTGGGTATGTTATAGTATGTTGAGCCGAGAACAAAAGCATTTTCTGGAGTAGCATGGCCTGACATGGGTGGCCAGGGATGTTACAATTTCCAATATCACTCAATACATATATTTTTCTTGAATTTCTTGCAGTTGTTGTAATCAATCTTCCTGAACTTTCTTTTCTTATTTCACACTTATGTGAATCGAAAGTAATTTTATGACCTTGGTCACAAATTCGACTTACACTTAGAAGATTATGTTTTATATCTTCTACTAGTAGAACATTTTTTCCTTGGTATTCTTGTTTCCGATTATGACTATTCCTTTTCCAATGATTTTAGCTAAATCATCATTTCCGAAGGAGACTGATCCATCTCTTTTCTTTTTTAATGTAAGAAACTTGTCTTTATCACATGTCATGTGTTTTGAACAACCAATGTCAACATACCAACAATGTTTCTTCTCCTTATCTTGTAGAGTGAGTGTGAATTCTTCATTTCTATAATGATTCTTCTTTCTTATCCATGTTCTCTTCTGAGGTTCATGTATGTGATTGTTGTTATTCTATTGTGGTTCTCTAGGAGGGACTGCCATTTGTTGGCCCTTGGTTATGGAAGGAAGTGAACAACAAGGAAGAAAAGGTAAAAAGTGAGTTTCGCAAGAGACACAGTGACTGTCATTGGGTCGAAGTGAGAAAAAGAACACAAAAGATGGAGCAAAGTGCGGAAAAGAAATCCATTGGATGAGGATATCGAGGATGACAGATCAACAAGGAAGATGGATTGAGGATGACTCAGGAAGTGGAAAAAGCTATCATTAGATGCCTTGGAGCACCGCGAGATGAAGAAGGAAAGACAGTTTGGCGAAGCCTGGAAAGAATGGGTCAATTTGACCTAGGGTTGTAGACACCTAGGGTTTTGGTAATTAGGGTTTTGACATCTAGGTTTCAAATTGAGGCTGTCGGTGGGGGATTGTAATGTATAAATAGAATTCGAGAGGACATAGGTCGGGTTGGTACTGTGGTTGAGTCTTTTTATTGATTATTGTTCATTGGGAGAATATTGTATTATGGGTGAGAGAAGTGCTCAGAGAGAGAGCCTTCTGGTATTGTAAGATCTTTAGCTGGGTGTGAAGATCAAGTCCTACAGCTAGGTGCACAGGAAGGGAGAGAGAAAGAGAGACAGAGAGAGAGGATTTGTTGGCCAAGAGCGCAGATCAGAACTGTAAACTTTATCTTAATTTATCATAAGCACAATTATGTGGACGTAGCCCTAGAGAGAGGTTGAACCACATACATCTAGTGTTGTGTGCGTGATTGATTCTTTGAGCTCTGTTGTTGTTATATTTTTATCTGCATTATTGTATTAGATCAGATATATAGCTGTGAAGGATAGATCTAGCTAGTTGAATGGTAGATGCATGTTAGGTTGATGTTGTAATAGGAACCGCTTGATATTCCCCTCGTTGTAGACATCTTTTTCCTGCAACCCCCTCATGGTTGCTTTGGGTGAGACTGCATCTTCTTCGCAGGTGTTGTTGAAAGGGCCAGTGGCTAGGGCTTGTTGGTCTGCCCCTATGCCAATAAATGGTTCTGTTGCCAGGACAGGAATCTTTTTAAGAGAATGTCAAGGTGGTTCCCATCGAAGACAGAGATTCAGAAGTGGATAGAGGATCTAGAGAAGGACTTCGTTGAAGCCCAGAACAATAACCCTAAAATAAGCACTGAAGATTGGCTACAAAGATACATCTTCACCAACATTCATGAGATCTTCCTTGAAGGAATCCATTAGGAGCTACATGAGTGGTTGGCTAGGTTAGCTAACACACAGTTTGAAATTAGATCTAGACCCCCTGTGGTTTGGACACCAGCATTGATCCAGAAGGTCAAGAGAGTCGACAAAGTTGTATCCAAAGTAGTAGATCAATGGTTTGATAGTACCATCAGAGGGTATATCACTGAGTTTGTTGTTGATAGAACAAAATCATATAGCCAAGCCAAGAGATACTTTTTCAAAGGACCCAGAGGAAAATGTTTTCACTTCCTAAAGCTAAGAATCAATATGATCTTGCATAAAAACCACATCTTGAAGATACAGTAGATTGATCGAACTTGAAAAGGATAATGTTCAAGATCTCGGACAGCAATAGTGACACAGAAGCAAGACATACGCGCAGTGGGAAAGTATTCCAAGGAGTTCACTTTGAGAACTTGTTTAAGAAAAACTACAGAGAAGAAGGTTTCTATAGTGGAGAAGAGGTAGATATAACTGATGAACAACATCTAGAGCCCACCAGAACAGAATAAGGGGACGTTTAAGAACTGTACCAAAGCGAGCCAGAAACCTCAGGAACTACGCAAACTACTGAAGTAAGTAACGTTAATCCTCCTGTTGTCCCAACAATACTTAGTAGTCAGAATAGTAAGAACCACCAGAGTCTTTAGAGTATTGTTACTAGTAGCTCAGCATCTACTCAGACAAGAACCCTAGTCAGCTTTATGGAAGATGAAATGTGACTCCCTATCTTTAGAGGAGATGGATCTGAAGATCTAGATCATCATTGGTTTCTATGTGAGGATGTATGGAATATTAAAATTATCACCAATGAAGTCATCAAGAGAACCCAGTTCAGCACTACGCTAAGGGACCGCGCACTGAGTTGGTACATGAAACTTGTCCAAGGACTGGCACAGCCTAAGCCCCTGAATGAGATCAAGAATGAACTGATTGCAGAGTTTAAGAAACCTAAGTCAGAGTCACAATGTATTACAGAACTAAAAGAAATTAAACAAAAGGTAGCAGAACCTATTTAGGAGTTCAACCAGAGATTCAAGACCCTGACATGCCGATTAACTTTCCAGATCCCCGACGAACAGAACAAAGAATGGTTCATCACTGCACTGTTACCACACATAAGAGTCCCTCTGATGTAGTAGAAGATTGCATCTCAGGTAGAATCTTTGAATATATCCATGAATCTTGAATCATCACCGATGGGAGAATCTAGCTTAGGTATTAGCCAAATCATGAGCCAGCTAACTAGTTTGTCTTTATAGGTCGAGGATATGAAGAAATATAAGGGAAAAGAAAAAAGGGAAGATATCTAGTGTGTAAGATGCAAATCTGAAGGCCATGATAAGGAACACTATCCCTTATTTCATGAGTACTTGGTATCAGGGGCACTGATCCCCTTAAAGCAAGTTAACCTACCCTGGTGCGATGTATGCAGAAATAGGCATCACCTAGGTGAGTGCTACTACATGCAGAAGTATGTCCAGACACCCACAAACTTGTATTGTACATTATGTAAATAAATGGGGCATGATGATCAGGATTGTAGAGCTTATGATATCATGCATGAAAGGTTGAGAGACATATACAATATTCAAGGCGAAGTACAACAAGAAGGAAACACTTCGCAGTACAACTCTCTAGGGAGAGGAAATTTCACTCCTTGCGGTGGCTACAAACGACGAGGATGAGGATGAAAAGGAGGTATGGGCTGAGGCCAAGGACAAATAATCTATTACAACTGCACACAGCCGAGACATTTATAAAGGGATTGTCAGAATCCCTGCACAACCTATAGTTATTGTAACTCCTTCGAGCATGTCATAGAGGAATTCCATGTGTTGTTGGCTAAACTTCAGGAAATGTGAGGAACTTAGTAGAACCCACAAGTGAAAATGATATATGCTGAACCTCGCAGAGTAGATCCTAGATTCGTTGTTATCACTCGAGGGGGCGCTGCTAGAGGAGAAGATAGAGAAGCACAAGGAAAGACTGAAAACGACCACGGAGTTAGGAAAGCTATAGAAAATACCCCAACGTTTGATGCTAAGAAAGAAAGACAGATATTTGAGGAGAAAAGAAAAGAGTTCAAAGGAGATCAAGGATCTTCATCAAAGAGACAACCAGAAATCAAAGAATATGGCATGCCTCGGGAATTTGATCCATCTACATCACCAGAAAAAGGGAAAGAGGTAAGAAAACTCATGGAATTCTTGTACATGTGTGTTAAGTTGATTCAAGATAAAGGTGTTGTGCAAGAATTACAATATTTAATCAAGCAGTATGAACTAGGAAAAATAGACCCCTTACTGAATAGAGAAGTGCACCAAATTGGAAAAAGGAGAAGGACAAATAAAGAGTTACACTTGAATTCTCAGATAGGAGAGTATGCGATAGACTATGTGGTCCTCGACTTAGGGTCAGAGGTCAATGTCATGATGAAGCATACTTGGGCATTGATGGGAAAACCCAAGATGATATATTCCCCTATCAGGATTTGCATGGGTAATCAGCAAGTTGTCAGCCCATTTGGACGATTAGAGCATGTCCCAATGGACATCGATGGAGTAAGAACCTTTGTAGATTTTGAGGTAATTGAAATTGTTGATGATAGCTTCCCTTACCCTGCATTGTTGATCTAAATAAAAGATGAATGACATTTGAGAAAGATGGCCTTAGGGTCTGTTGGAGCCGCCTTTGTTTTTCTAGCCGACCACAATTTTCATTTCTAATGCTCAAAATCGAAAGATGGTTTCCATATTTTCAATCTGTGGTTTCAAAATCTCTGAAGCTTTATCACGCAAACAACGATGCTTATTGTACTCTCGAGGCGAGTCCTACCTTTCGTAAAAATGTTTCCTCTTTTTGTTCTACCTCGGGATCTCATAGGTCGGATGTTATAAATCACATAGTTCACACATCCCAAGTAACAAAATGGTGAAATTATTTTAATTTTCACCCAGGGCAGTAACAAGAATAAAGTTTTCCCTAAACCATGATTAAACATCACCGGTCTTTCACACCTCGACGTTCACCAAACCCAAAAGTTTATTGTCGTTGCCCCGATAGCCGAGAACACAAAGTCCTTATTTTAGTAACCCGTGTCAAGGTTAAAAGTAAAAGCTAAACCATGGTAACATTCTGTTGGCAATTTTCCACTCGACGTTTTCTATTTTAAAAGTTATGCTGTCTAAACCCCGACTCGCGAAATCACAATAAGGGTATGATCATAATTAATTAATCACATAATTCGAGTTTATCTTCCCTTTTAATTAAGTCGTATTGTCGCGATCTCGCGGTTTCGCAGCTCGGCATGAAAACTTCCCGGAAACTTACCTTCGAAGTTTCGAGTCGCGATACAATGAATATAAATAATTACGAAATTAATTAATCTCCTAATCATAATTACATTTTTGTTAATCAAAACCAATCATCGCAATTTTGGGGGTTAGAGGTTCAAAAGGTTAAAGCAAAATTCTCGATACAACGAGTGGTGCAAGATTAATTAACATTGATAAAACTAGATTAATTAAGCTAAATCAATACATATCTTGTATTTCGATGCTTGCACGATTTACGAGGTAGCCTTATTCCTTCCATACACCAAATGACATTTCAAACCACCAAAATTTATGACATTAATGAGGAAATAGGGAAAATCGATGAATAAAGATCGGATTTTTATGGCTAAATTTATTTCTAAACGTGATTTGACAGGCTTGTTCTGAAACATACTGAGTTTTCGAATATATATAAGAGTTGTTATGCATTATAACGAATTCATTTCTACATTACGCAGAGCACATTTTCTTGTTGAGATGACTTCTGTATGTATATGTATTTTTATCGCAGAAGAGCTAAACCACGATCTCCCATCATGGCCCCGCAAAAAGCATCCAAAGCCATTGTTGAGGTTTCGGGACAAGGCTCGGACAATGTTGTTGATACTTCACCTCGAAGTGTCGACTCCATCCTGAACTGGTATTTCGTTTCCGATGTTCTACAGGCTGAATTGGTGGATTATTCAGATGATTCCAGCGACAATGAAAAAGATGATATAACCACCAAGTATAAGATCGTCCTCCAATATGGAACACACAAAGTAGCAGCCAGGCCACGACTACTACCATATTATGATATGGTACGATGGGCATTAGACCATGTGGACATACCAACCAGAACCATCATGAATGAGAAGAAGGTCACCATCGGGACTTTCAGGCCTAAACATCTGCAAGCCATGTATAAGTTGCCCAGAGCGTCCGACTTTACATATGGTGCCAAATTCTTAGACAAAATCAAACAAAAGGAATGTGTGTAGTATGATAAAACCATGTCTAGATTAATAAAAGATTGGGTTTCGCGCGCTGCGAAGTTTAGGGAAAATAGTCATGGTGTATATTCAATATCTTCTTTAGAACCGCAGTACAAGTATGTAGCCATGATGACATGCAGGTTATATGGGAGAGAGGACACCTCACATTTATTTCTTCCATGGGTACTTCTAATGTTTCAAGTCACCGAAGGTTGTTCCTTTGACTGGGAAAAGATGTTGTCTGACAGCCTGACCAGTTGGGTCATAGAGTATCGGGCGCAGAAAGAAAGCAGAAAAATTGGTTCATTTTTTATGTCTGTGTACATTATGGACGTTGTTTGTTTTTTAACACCATTTCCCTTCATGAGCTAGAGTTGGACTCCAGAAGAGGACGAGCCCATACACGTCTATCATTCAAAATTATGGGAAAACAAAGCGACAAATTTCGTATACGAAATCTTCAACTGGGTGATGGTGCCTCTGCATGTCACTATTTTCGGTCACCCGCCACCCAGGATCTCAGACAGTGTAGTAACAAATCTAAGCATCATAGCTGACTGGTATGTAGAAGCCGAATTTTCATACCTCAAAGTTTTCGGGGCTTATGTTCCCCCGCATGTATTTCCATTGTTCATTCCCGACAAGCTAGCTTGTCGTGAGGTTGCCAGACAAACAGTAATCGGTGGTATAAGCAAGGAGATTAAGGGATACTCAATGAAGGTATGGCCACATTTTCCTGTTCATTTAAATTCATATTCTTTATTAGATTTCGGGCATGCCAAAGCTGAGGCAGTAGCCCTGGAAGACCTAAATTTGGTCCTCATTGAATACAAGAAGCACGATCCGCAAAGGATCGTGAGCAATCATTTGGCCAGTTGCGGGCTCAAGAGATTTGAGCATGAGAATTCACCCTCGGATGATATTTTCTGAGGCGCAAGGTCCTATGCCGAGATTCTAGCTCGGATACAAACCTTGGCACCCGAGGAAAGAGCCGATGTTCTGAAGTTCCAAGAACATCGACGCAGTTTCCTTCCCGTAGTGTTGCGGGGTGAGAGTCTGAGTACGCCAGAAGTGAAACAAAGAGATGTTGAAGGCTCTAAGGATGTGACTCTCGATCAAGAAAAACACCAAGATGAGGGAGAGCAAACTAAGAGTCCGAAAGTAGAGATAAAGACTCCCGACCCGCCGAAGAAGCAGAGTCTAGTTACTACTCTGGGAAAATCAGCGAAGCGGGTCGAAGAACCTATCACATCAGTTACTCCCTTGCAGTCGACTCAGGGAAATATTGATGCAGGGTGGATCTTCAATGAAGAGTTGAGGCCTATAAGGATAGAAGAACTCCCTCCGAATGAGTTTTTCTTCGATAAGAAGAGAAAGGCAGTGGTAAAGAGGGAATTCTATCAGGAAGGAGAGTCAACTACCAAGAAATACAAAGTTATAACTGATGGAAAAGACAAGAAGAATGAACAATTCGCGACCAAAATAGCATGGACATTAGGAGCATATGCCACGGTGAATCAATTTTCAGTTGGGGTCTTAAAAAACCAACTGAAACGAAAGAATCTCCTCATCAAGACCCTGGAAGCTAGACTAGCCACAACAACAGAGACTGCCAAAGACCAGGTGAGTGTAGGTATGGAGCAATCAAGGTTGGCCGATAAAAATGAGATAGAGCTGCTCAAGACTAAGCTTGAACAAGCGCAACTGGTGGTTCAGTATGGTCAGATGCAAGCCAACCAACAAAAGGATTTGATCCAATAGCTACAGGCTAGGGTGGAAATCGTCGAAAGCAGAGTGATAGATATCAGGATGTTTCAGTCCCAGGTGATAGAGATTTGGAGCAGAGTCTCTGCGGCCCAACGAAATTTACTCGGCAAGGTAGAGGAGATTCGGGACAACTACTTGCTGGTTAATCAAGTTTTGGAGAATTTAAGTGCTAGAGAAAGGGAAGATGGAGCGGCATGGGTCACCTTCCAAGAGGTTGTGATAGCCATAAACAATAGGGATTTGGGAAGTACTCCCAGGTTCACCATTTCGGAGAAAACAAGAGGAAACATTCTATTAAAAGAATGGGAGCACAGCATCGTGGAAGGCAAGCTGCAAGCCAAAAGGGTAACAAATTCCTTAGAAGAGGCCTTTAGTTCTATAGATGGAAATATGCTAGGCATTGATAGCAGAGGTAATGCCGAGGCATTGATTTGGATGAATATGGAAAAAATATCGCTTGAATTGAAGGAAAAAGAGGAAAGAGATTCAGCCGAGATCTCCCAAATGACTATGGTAGACATAGTCCAAATAGACAAATGTATGATTAAACCAAGCGCGTAATTATGCACTATCGACATCATAGACAGGCATATGGAAGACAGGCTGCCGCAATTAGCCCGAGATTGTTACTCTTTTGAGGCCAACTATCAAGCAGAACTATCAAGGCTGATATCTCGGTTGGTTGAAAGATGTGTCACCTGTATCGAACACGCGTGAGGACAAACTTCTGGCACCAAGTAAAGATAGAGAAGAAGAAATGTAGCGATTGATCTCCTCCCTATCATAACTGAAATTTTGTAATGGTTGAGATTCCATCTTATTGTAAAACTGTATAAATATACCATAGAAAGAAAGAAAAGAGGCTGGAACTTTTTGTGTCGATTATAACAGAGTTTTTACATTTTGAGACTTAATACAAAGAAAATATGAATATTCTCAAATCCGTCACGACTGTGTTATGAGTTTGTTTTCTTGTATCTCATATTTCATTTCATTTCATATTCATAACCAATGAATGCTTCGTTATAATTTAGTATGACCACTACTATAGAGAATGAATTTTGGTTTTTTGTAATTGTTTATTGTTTTTCCTCTGTACCTGCTATCAGCAGGTGTAAGACTAGTCAACACTTTCATAATTCTATATATATTTTATGCTACATCGGGTTATTTCCTTACAGTTTTCCCCTCTTGTTTATACGTGAGATTCTCCCTTGATAGGAGCCTTACATCATAGACAACTAAACGTTTTTCTCCCACCTATTACATTTTATTAATATATAACTCAGTTACGGGAAAGAGCCTTTGATTTGCGCCCGTTTTTATTTTCGAAACCGTGAATTCTCTTTTATACGACCAAATTGAGACAACACTTAATTTCTCTCTGAAGTCTTTCTTATTTTATTGTTCCTCCATGACTGTCCCTGTGCCAACACAGCCCAATATCGAACCCGGATTATCAAATCAAATGCAAATTGCCTTAAACCTTTTCGATACTATTCTTAAAACATCTACTACCTGGGTTGAACTCGAACGTTCATGGGCAGTGATTGAACAGGATATAACCATTCAGGAACAGTTGGAAGCTAGACAACGCCAACGTAGAAATCTTCCCTAGTTTCCTTTGTCAAAGGTTGACGTTTCTCTCTTCTCCACCCTTTACCCACTTTCAGATGCCTAGACATTGTACTTCTAAGCCTTAAGTATAGACTTTGGAACAACAGGGTCATTGCACCTTTAGATCCAGATGAGGGTCCACGATACACAGAACCTATCAGAGAAGATGACCATGCATTTGAACTAGAAAACATCTACAAATTAACAGCAAGACAACATGATTATATCAACCCTACAACTGATAGGAATCTTAGCTGGAGAAGTGACAACACATGTTCATCCAACTCAGAAGAAGCGTTGGAGAACTGGCAGAACCAGATGTATGAAGTATCTACATGAAGATGTGCTAGGATAACCAGAGAAGTTCGTTGGATTGGCACAATAGTGAGTAATCTACCCACATTTGATAGGTTGAACCCCTTAGAGAAATTCTTATCAAAATTTGAGACAAGTGTACCAACACAACAGAGGTTGTTGGAAATGGATGAGGCCATGAAAGACACACTAGAAAGATGGTGGGGGACACATAAAAGAAATATTACAGACTGGACACAATGTCAAACTTTGATGACAGCATGGTTTCAAGCACAAGTAGGAAGCTGGGAAGCAAGGTACATAGGTCAAAGATGCCCAAAGGACCATGTACAAAGCTGCGAAGAGGCCTAGAGTGACATTACTAGAGAACAATGGGTACACAGAATCGTCAATACACTGGATACCACCCCAATTAAATGGTACCTTCAAGCAGAGTTGAACCTTGTCACTTCAGAATGAGAAGGTATGATCCATAATTTTATAACCACCTTTTTGTTTGAAAGTGAATTTCCTTCTGTAGATCAAGCACTATAGATGGTGAGATAGAAAGTATTTAGGAAGGCATATGGCCTCCCTTTGGATCAAGAAGAGGATGAATGGACTGTACCCCTCCAGAAACTGTAGACCTGCTACAACATTAATGCCGATGAAGACGATGATCCAAGGAAGGTGAATATTGCATAAAAAGAAGGTCAGAGAGATGTGGAAGGACCAGGAGTTGACCAAGTTCACTGATATGAAGGGAATCAAAGGAACTATGGGAGAAATGAGAATACCTTTGAAACCAGATGCGAAGCCAGTCAATCAAAGACCCTACAGATTGAACCTAAAATATAAGGAAAAAGTGAAGATTGAGCTCGACAGAATTTTGGAAGAAGGGATTATTGAACCTGTCGAATATTCGGAGTGGATTAGCCCCATGATAGTGCAAGATAAGAAGACAGGTGAAATCAGGATTTGTGTAGATATCAGGAAGTTGAATGATTATTTTCTACATGATCATTTCCCTACACCTTTCACAGACGAAGTGTTGGATAACGTGGGAGGCCAAAAAGTATATTCTTTTACAGATGGGTTTTTCATGATACCATCAGATCCACATCGCCAAGGAGGACCTTCATAAGACTATGTTTGCTACAGAGTGGGGATCCTACCAATATACAATAATGTGATTTGGACTGAAGAATGCCCCAACCATCTTTTCCAGGGTGGTGGTTGAAGTGTTCAAAGAATTTTTGCATAAGTTGTTAGAAGCATACTTTGATGAGTGGACTATTTTTAGTTTGTTGAAAAATCATATTGAATTTCTAAGGCTAATGGTAGATAAATGTAGGCAGTGTCAAATTGCTTTGAATTTGAAGAAGTGCATCTTCTTCTCACCATTTGGATTATTATTAGGTCATATTGTATGCAAGCAAGGATTGTTGCTGGATCCATCCAAAATTGCAATTATAGTTGACTTACCACCACCTACATCAGTCAAACAACTGCGCACTGCGCTAGGACATACTGGCTATTACAGGAAATTTATCAAAGGATATGCTCAGATTACTGCACCAATGGAAAAGTTATTAAAGAAAAACTGTCAGTTTAGTTGGACAAACGAATGCCAGCAGAGCTTCGACACACTGAAACAAAAGATGGTCACTACGCCTATTCTAGTCTTTCCCAACTAGAGAAAGGAATTTCATGTGCATGTTGATGCATCTTCTATTGCATTAGGAGAAGTACTGGCACAACCTAGAGAAGGGGATATTGATCATCCATTAGCATTTTCCAACAGAAAACTATCCACAGTTGAAATCAATTACACTACTACAGAGAGAGAGGGACTAGCCATGGTGTATGCATTGCAGAAATTCCACCACTACTTGTTGGGAGGACACTTTAAAATGTTTACTGATCACTCTATGTTGAAGTACCTAGTCAACAATCCAGTGTTGGGGGGGAGAATATGCAGATGGATTCTCTTGTTTCAAGAATATGATTTTCAGATCATAGTTAATCTAGGAAGAATGAATAAGGGTCCAGACCACCTGTCGAGGTTGGAGAATGGAAAAGAACCTACCAGTCTAGAGGATACACTACCGAATGCATAGTTTCTCTCCATTAGAAATATTGATGACCACTTCACAGACATAGTCTAGTTCCTGTCATAAGGAATGGCTCCAGGCGAGTACATGATTCCTCAGAAGAAACAATTAGTGGTGCACACTGCAGATTTTTCACTGATAGTTGGTCAGCTATATAAAATGGGACCTGATGAGATCCTAAGAAGATGTGTGAGGGAGGAAGAACTCCCTTTGATCCTCGAAGAAGCTCATGAAGGCATTACAGGAGGACATTATGCAGGAAAAGCAACTGCGCAGAACATTCTGCAAGATGTCCTTTGGTGGTCTACGTTACACAGAGATGCTAAAGAATATAATAGAGCATGTGATGTATGCCAGCGAGTTGGAAAACCATCCCAAAGAGATGAGATTCCATTAGCACTGCAGATGACCCTACAAGCATTTGAAAAATGGGCCATTGACTTCGTGGGACCTATTAACCCACCAGGAAAGTGCACAAGAGTAAGGTATATTATCACTGCAACAAAATACCTGACTAGATGGGCCAAAGCAAGAGAAGTCAAGGCCTGTAGTGCAGCTACAGCTGCACATTTTATATTTGATGACATAATAACCAGGTTTGGATGCCCTAAGGTCCTTATGAGTGATCAAGGTACACACTTCATTAATAAGACAGTTGAAGCCCTTACTGAAGAATTTGCAGTCCACGATCAGAAAATTACACCTTACCATCCACAAGAAAGAGGAATGGTTGAAGCATTCAAAAAGATCTTGGAGACAACATTGACAAAGATTTGCAGTATGAACAGGGATGACTGGGATTTAAGAGTACCAGTAGTACTTTGGGTTTATAGAACCACTTGCAAGAAATTAACAATGCAGACCCCTTTCAAGTTGGTTTATGGTCTTGAAGTTGTTGTCCCAATGGAGTACTTGGTACCAAGCTTAACAATTGTTTCATTTACAGACATGGATGATACTGGCGCTATTCATGAGAGGCTAGCACAGTTGGTCGAACTAGAAGAAGACAGATTCATTGCAGGCTTCCATCAACAAATTCAGAAGGAATGAGAAAACGCCTATCATGAAAGACACATCAAGAAGAAGATATTCAGGCAAGGTGATTTAGTACTGGTATATGACAACAAGTTTATCAAACACCCTGGGAATTTCAAAACACATTGGCTTGGACTGTATGATATTACCTATGTTACAGAAGGAAGAGCTACGTAGCTGAAGACATTGAAAGGAGACTGGAATGAAGGCTTGGTGAATGGGAGTTGGTTGAAGTTGTACTATGACAACCAATTGCCTCGTATCTCTCAGTAGAATCAAGAATATAAGGGTCCAGGTACTAGGTGCAGTTGAAACTAGGTACCAAACACAAAAAAGACAGTCTTCACAAGGATGGAAAGGAGGCATAAAGCAGAAAGAAAGGGTTGCATTGCGTAGTCGAAAGTCAAAGTAAAACAAGAGGATCATATCTCAAGTGCCTCGGGATGAGTCACATGTGAGTGTTGGGGGCTTGTTGGCCCTTGGTTATGGAAGGAAGTGAAGAACGAGGAAGAAAAGGTAAAATGTGAGCTTTGTGGGAGACACAGTGACTGTCACTGGGTCGAAGTGAGCAAAAGAACAGAAAATATGGAGTGAAGTGTGGAAAAGCAAGTCGTTGGATGAAGATATCGAGGATGACAGATCAACAAGCAAGATGGATTGAGGATGACTCAGGAAGTGGAAAAATCTAGCATTAGATGCCTTGGAGCACCGCGAGATGAAGAAGGAAAGACAGGCTGGTGAATCTTGGAAAGAGTGGGTCAAGTTGACCTAGGGTTGTAGACACCTAGGGTTTTGGTAATTAGGGTTTTGACACCTAAGTTTTGACCTGAGGCTATCGATGAGGGATTGTAATGTATAAACAGAGGTCAAGAGGACCTAGGTCAGGTTGGTACTGTGTCTGAGTCTTGTTATTGATTATTGTTCATTGGGAGGATATTTTATTATGGGTGAGAGAAGTGTTGAGAGAGACAGCCTTATGGTATTGTAATATCTTCAACTGGGTGCGAAGATCAAGTCCTATAGCTAGGTGTGTAGAAAGGGAGAGAGAAAGAAAGACAGAGAGAGAGGATTTGTTGGCCAAGAGTGCAAATCAAAACTGTAAACTTTATCTTAATATATCATAAGCACAGTTATGTGGACATAGCCCTAGAGAGAGGGTGAACCACGTACATCTGGTGTTGTGTGTGTGATTGATTCTTTGAGCTCTGTTGTTGTTATATTTTTATCTACATTATTGTATTAGATCAAATCTATAACTGTGAAGGATAGATCTAGCTAGTTGAATGGTAGATGCATGTTACGTTGTTGTTGTAATAGGAACCACGTGATATTCCCCTGGTTGTAGACATCTCTGTCCTGCGACCCCCTCATAGCTGCTTCAGGTGAGACTGCATTTGCTTCGCAGGTGCTTCTGAAAGGGCCAGTAGCTAGGGCTTGTTGGTGCACTCTTGGATCTGAACCCTGGGTCTGCCCCTGTGCCAACATCATTCTACAATATTTGTCTGTGTCCAAAGTTGTTTCACTTGTAGCATTCCACTTCAGTGCTCAATGATTCAATCATGTTGTAGCTTCTTCTTTGTGTTTCAATAGGCCTTCTTAGGTAACCATTTTGTGTATAACTTTCAAAGTTGTTTATGTTCTTCCTATTATCTCTTCAATTTACAACTTTATGTCCAAAATTATTGCTTGTGTAACATAAACCAAAAAAGATAGTTTGATACCTAGGAGTTGAAGGTATTATGAAAGGAGTTAATTTTATGAATCCTTCTTCTTCCTGCGGCCTATTTGTTTCTGTCGGCCATTGATTCTTAAATCTGAATCTTCTTGCTAGAGGAGTGTCCCTGTAATCTTCCTTGTAGGTCTTCCTATTCACTTTGATTGTTTCTACATAACTTTTTGGGTATGTTTCTTGTTTTGTTTCTTTGGATCTTGATCCCTTTTTTTTCTTATTGTATCCAAGTCCGGACTTGTCATGATGAGGATTTTTACTGTTGACAATGTCATCCAAAAATTTTGAGTTGTTCTAAATATTTTTGTTTTGAAGATCCTTTCTCAATGTGACAATCTTTGCTTCCAAATTTCCGATGATCATGTCTCTTTCTTATAGTTATTATTTGAGTGCTTCTTCAATTCTTTTATCGTATTCTATTTGAACCTTCAATTTCATGATCATTTGTTCTAGTTCCTGAGTGTCTTCTTTATTGTCTAGTTTTGCTTGTATCTTCTTGTTTTTCTTATTTTCTCTTCTTATAACTTCTATGGCACTCAACAATTATTCTCAGTAGTCAACTTCTGCCTCTTCATATTCTTCATCTGTGTCTTCAATATCAGAGTCTTCTATTGCCATGAATAGAACTCTTTCTATATTAGCATCACTGACTTCATATTCATCTCATGAGGAGATGTCTTCTTTGGTGCATAAGCTTTTCTCGAAATCTTTCCTTTTGGTTCTTTTTCCTTTATATGTTTTTTTTCTATTTGAGTAATCTTCATCATTCCTCTTATTTTTCTTATGAGGACATTTGTTAGAAAAATGACCAATACCATCACAATTAAAACAAATCAATGGAATCTTACCTTTATGTCTTCCATTGGTTCCCTTGTTCAATCTTCTGACAAAGTTGGCAAATTCTTCTTCATCATCTTTTGAGAAGTCACTATTGCTTATATGTTCCTTTTTCTTTCCCTTTTTCTTTAACCTTTTGGATTCTTTGAAATCTGCTTCTTTTGTATCTAGATTTTCTTGTTCAGTTATCATTTCATATACTATGAATATTCCATGTAGTTCGTCCATTCTTATTGAGTTTATATCTTCTCTTTCTTCTAGTGATAATATCTTGGGATTAAATCTCATAGGAAGATATCTTAGTACCTTTTGAAAAATTACAAATAATTAAATTTCTTCTCCCAATCCTATGATTGCATTCATTGTTTTATCAACTCATAAGATGCAATCTGCAATATTCTCATCTTCCTTCATGTTTAGTTGTTCGAATTGACCTTTGTAAGTTTGAAGCTTTGTTGCTTTTAATTTTGAATATCCTTCATAAATATTTTGAAGTTTGTCCCAAATCTCTTTAGTGGATTTACAATGTACAACTTTGGTATATATTGAGTCACCAAGACCATTCAGAAGTGCATTTGTGTCTTTGGAATTATTTTGACAGAGTTTCATTGATTTTTCACTTGTTGGCAGAACTACTGGTTCTTTGTATCCATCTACTATTGATTGCCAAATTTCAAATCCATGTGAATGTATGTATGTTTTCATCCTTCTGATCCAGAATTCATACTTTTGTCCATCAAACTATGGTATTCCATTTTTATACATGTTATTTCTCTCCATGATCTACCTTTCAGAGGATAAATTGATTTCTGAAGGAACCTACTCTGACACCAATTGTTGGATTACTAAGAGGGGGGGTGAATCAATAATAGAGAAATCTAATCCTTTTTAACCATAAATGCAAGTGTTATATCAATGTAGCATTATCTTCCAATAGTTGCAGAGTAAATAAACAATGAACAAATCAGTAATCATACACATACACAGTACACTGGTGTTTCTACGTGGAAACCCAAAGCGAGAGAAAAACATGGAATGATTTTCCTTATATGTCCTTAACAATTACATTCATTGGAAGCACCAACTTCCTTTGTTTTCCAGATGCAATTGGAACAAGGATCGAAACCCCTAGTTTCCCAAGATAAAACCTGAAGGACGATTCAACTCCCCAATTATCTAGCTACAACCCCTTATGTTCTCCAGCTACAACTGGAAGGTGGCTACAACCACCTATCCTTGGCCCGTCCAACTGCCCTAAAATATAAGTGTCAAATGTAGAAACTGAATATGTCATTGCAACAACCTGTTCTGTCAAATATATCACTGAGAAACCTATCATTGTATACTCATCAACCAATCTGATTTTATCACATATACCTCAAACACTATACCACAAGTATGTACCTCAAACCATGTGCTAGAACCTCACTGTTATACAACCTCTATATGTACCAATAACTTCAGCAACATACCTCAACCAAAATCCATCAATCATGAACCAATACTAAACTTTAGTTGATATGCCTCAGATCAAATCTACAGCAAGCCATAAAATCCCAAGAGGGCATCCAACATATTTACAAGGAAAAACCTCAACTTGATTCATAAATTCAACACTACACATATGAAAACCATACCTTTTCTTCTTCTAGTAGTGTTTTGTTGTTGCATTTTTTTTTCCATGAATCCACCTCTGTGATGTTTCTATCACGATTTGTTTGTCGTGATTTTTCTTCTACACTTTTCCTACCACACTTTTCCTGCTGCACTTTTCCTGCTGCAATTTTTTTGCCGCACTTTTTCTGTCGCACTTTTTCTGCCGCACTTTTTTCTGTCGCACTTTTCCTGACGCACTTTTCCAGCTGCACTTTTTCTACCACACTATTCCTACTGCACTTTTTCTGCTGCACTTTTCCTACCGCACTTTTTCTGCTGCAGTTTCCCTATCGCACTTTTTGTGTTGTAATTTTTATGCCGCACTTTTTCTCTATCAATAATACCTGCCCAAATAACCTTTCACAAAAATAGATATTCAATAACTTCTCAAGTTGAATTTGAATGAGAGACCTTTGTCTTTTATTTATACTTTTATGTATCTTCCTCAAGGGGTTACCTTTTAATCATCTTAACCCACTTTCCTTATTTTAGGGCTAACCCACTTCTAACCACTTGTCCGCTTAGTAATTTCTCCATTAAATTTATTATTTAAATAATTTCTTTTGGATCCAATTTGACTTATAGTACACTCATCACTTCACTTTATTATTTACCTTCTAAAGTATCTTAAACCACTTTCCTTATTTTAGGGCTAACCCACTTCTAACCACTTGTCCACTTAGTAATTTCTCCATTAACTTTATTATTTAAATAATTTATTTTGTATCCACTTTGACTTATAGTACACTCATCACTTCACTTTATTATTTAAATAATTTCTTCTTTGCAACCACTTTGACAACTTTGACCTTTTGGGGCTCCTAGATGACTCATGAGGGTTCTCCAACTTCACATGGCCATAACTCTCTAACGGTGAGGAGTTATGTGATGTTCCACATACCAACGAAAATGGCATGACATGTACTATCCATATACAATAGTCTTACCTACAAATATATCAAAATGCATACCAATATCCATCAAACAAACTTGGTTCCATTACCCAAACCTTTGTGCTACCAGAATTTCTTCAAGGGTTTACATCAATCACAACCAACCCAATTAATCAACAAATTCTACGAAAAACTGAGATAACACCAAGTCCATATGACTAATTTCCTTTTCCTTCTCCTGTAACTTTGTCGTAGGGAACTCTAAATATCTTGATGTTATCTTCATCACCTGTCACTCTCCTGATGTTGCAGATGGTTGGGATGTTATCGTTTGAGCCTCTGTTGTATGAATCATACTCACCATATTCTCTTGTTCACCTATTCTAACTGGCACTAACCTCATTGTCTCCAAAATCTATCACAATGTGGAAATATGCACTTACACATTTGAGTGCATTTCTTCTCGGTTCTGCGTCGCTTGCTCAAAAGCCTCATCAGTAACCTATTTGACTTGATCCGCAATCTTGTCTAATTCATCGTCTATTATTTATTGAATGGTCGTTTCCTTTACAAATTTCCTCTTCTTTCACTATTGCACTGATTTCTCCTTGTATGTGTCTTTCTTCTTCTCTCTAGGGCGTAGTATATTCATTTTTGTGTTGCATGTTCCATTTCCTTTTTTTCCCTATCCTTCTTCTTCATCATCATATTTTATTTCTTACATGATATGTCCCATTTCTTCTTTTGCCACCCAGTATCTGGTGGGGATCCATTCCTGAGTTGGGTCCTTCTTCACTTGAATGTACATATGATGATTCCCTTCCTTAAATCATGCAATTGAATACATGCAGTAACATGTGTGGTGTCTTCTAGATGATTTCCTGAATTACTTCCGTTTATATGTATATTGTAATGTTGTTATCCATTTGTTTCTCGTTTTTCTCAGTATGTGACAAGTTAGAATTTCTCACTGCCAAACATGTTTTACTCATTGCTAACAAAAACTATGAGTCTTCCATCTCCACCCAAGACATGAATGCTATTAGTATTAAAATCCATGTGTAATGGAACTTTGTTCCCCTGTCTTCGGCTTCCTTTAAATCTATAAAGAACTGGTTGACAAATAAATTTTCCCAGTTCATATGTACGCCTTCTACACATTTCTTTGTTTCTTCTATTACAACTGCTGGAAATTTATCCTTGCAACACTTCCTCAGCAATTTGCATTCCAATACTTGCATCACAAAACTGATGCACCCAACATTTATACTTGCTACGTCGAGCCCGCACTCTCCTATAAATGTATCAAACTACTCTTTCATTCTCTCTGACAAAGATTTCTCATTTGACTTGTTTGTAAATAGTGGTAATGGGTCCTCGCCTTGTGTAGGTAATCATGTTACCAACACAACTAACTCTATGTCAGTCTACATCAGCCTATCCAACCACAAAAATCCTCCATGGACGCATCTTAACAACATCTTAACACATGCATTGATCTTGGCACTCCTACCAAAGTGTGGGATTTCTAACAAGTTCATAATCCCTAATTTCGCCAACCCTACTACCCAAGTCTTTGGATCAACCCTTATAAACATTGTCTGTGGGTAGATGAATGTCTTCAAATATCTATGTTGTGCTAACTCCAGGAACTTCTTATCATTTGATAGGTCATGATCTGTGAAATTCAAATTTAGTAATTCTCCTAGCATGTCTCCTTGAACTATTACACCTGGTGAAATTTCTATCTCCACGAGCTCATACTTCACCTCCTGTAACTCAATCAGCTTCATTGACAACTTTCTAGGTGGTATGTAATCCTTCTGAAAATCGGTCGAACTCATCTCTGACGTAGATTATCCTAGGATCTCTTCCTGCACTGGTATTTCCAGTGGCTCGGTGTGTTGTTTCTTCATCCCTAATGTTGATGTCGGTGTTGCATTGGGTGGGTCCATAGCTCTCTACAACTACTCTTTGCAAATTTTCTTACTCAGCTCTGTTTTTGTTCACTCAACTCTCTACTCTCACTGCCCTCTATGAAAACTCAAATGACAATAACTTCTTTTTTTCGACCCTTCAACTACTTTTATCACCTATCGCCAGTTTTTATATTATTTTCTACGCCCAAAATTGTAGTCTAATCCACTTAATTTATCCTTTAATTTGTGCCTTAACGCTTCATTAACTTCGTATCTTCTGGTGGATCATGTGTTAGAGTTTCCATCCTGTCAAAATCCTCTTGTTGTTTTTCATTTATAACTACACGGTGCCACTACTTTGTCATCACGTTCACTATTTAATGCATATCCCACATGTGCGTTAATAAATTATTTTTCCTCCTTCTTCATAGATCTTTGTCACAATCCAATTCTCCTTCTTGCGCACAATTCCTTCCTCTTTAATACTTCTCTGTGAAATTCTCTATTTTAATTTCTTACTATTTTAATTGTTTGAACAATACCTTTATTCTTAACATCAACCTTTTGTCTCTTATCTCACATATTTTATTGATTTTATTTTTTCCTTTTTATCTATAATACACTATTATACATTTACTATGGTACCCATACTTGGTGCTCAGACTAGTGCACGAAAGCATGGTTTTCCCTATACAGTTTCAGCTGACTACCGTTAACTAGTCCTTCCTCAAATTCTCCATTTAGTTTCTCCAACTGAACAACACCTACTTCTATCACAAATATGATCACATATGGGCCTAGCCAATGCATTTGAAATTTTCCAAGGTGTTACAAAAACTTGTCATAGAGTAATAATAAGTATCCCTTTTGGAACATATTGTGCTTGATATGTCTGTCATGCCAAGATTTCTCATGTGCTTTCTAAACCTACTGATGAAAATCTACGACAAAACAATATTCTTCTAGTTCCATTAGTTCTGACAATCTCTTCTCCACTATACAATAATATTCAATTTATGTCAATGTGGAAATGCGCAAGCTCGATATGATGATTTCCATAGGCATAAAAACTTCTTGTTCATACGTCAATTTGAATGGAGTTTGTCCTTTCAACTTCTTGCTTGTGGTCCTATATGACCGAAGTACTGCAGGAATCCTTAAGTCCCGGTCATCCCGACTTACATTACAAACCTCTATAAGTGCATATTCTAGGATCTTATTGAATGCTTCTTGTTGGCACAGGGGAATACCTAGGGTTCAACACTTCAAAAATGCACCAACTGAACCCTACCTACTGGCCCTTTCAGCAAAAACTATGAAGAAAGCGAAGTCTAACCCGAGGTAGATGCACGGGGGGTTACAGGAATTAGGTGTCTATAACCTAGTTGGGACACAGATCTGTGATACCAACACTTCACAAAGGAATTTAATAACACTTAAAATATCATGTAGATTACTTCATTAGCTTTATTAACATTGCAGAAAAAACCCTAAGATAGATCGACGTAGTAGCAGTAAAGATTAAGCACTTCAACTACTCGACACACAGCACAAAGTTAGATCTAACATTCATTAAACCTTAACACATGTGAAGCACTAAGAATCTATAGATCTATCTAACATGCATAATAACAAAGAGCTAAGAAGATAAATGACAAACATAACATAGCACAAAGCACACCAAAGACACAAGATATATGTGGTTCACCCCAGTGTGGGGCTACATCCACCAACTACTTCATCTTATTTAGTATTCTTTTGAATCTCTTACTTTCATCGGCTCCTGTGCACTAAGCCACAGAGCCATGCTTCACAGGGGATAGGAGATCTACGCATTGAGCACTAGATCCTCCTTCCTAAAATTAGGTCAAGGAACAAAACCAACTCCTTTATCAAGCACGAAGCCTTACAAACACTTTCTGTTGCACGAAGCACTCATAATGTATTGCACTTAGCTACTTAGACTTCGCTCTCTAATTCTCTTACATCACTACTTCTACCTTACAATCTTACTTATTTATAATTTTACAATAAGGCCTAATCATGGGTAAACCCATGGGATGACATCCCATAACCCATTACAATAACCCTAAGAACCCCTTGCTAGGTCAACATAGCCCTCAAAACAAGTGAGATTCACAATCTCATCTCCGCCATGGTGCTCCATCTTCGATCCTCGCATTGAAGTCCAAAATTTTGTCCAAAACTGACCAAGGTTTCTTCAAAACTTGGTCAAGGGCCAATAGGCCCCCAACACTCACCTGTGACTCGTCCCATGTCACCCAAATCTGGGCAGTGTCGCTTTGAAGGCCTTGAGCTTCACTTGAGTTGCTTCAACTTGTTGCTTCGCTTGAGCCTCCTGCTCAGCGAGCTCCTGGATTGTCTGCGCTATAACAGGACCTTCTAGGCATTGTTCTACTGTCACAACCACTTGGTCCAGTTGTGAGCCTTGTTCTTCAATTTCCTCAAACACCTTGCAAAATTCATCCTGCATAGGTTGTAGTTTCTACGTGACTTCCATTACTCTACCCTGGATGGCAGTAATTTGTTGTTGGACTGCATGTTGTTCTGTTGATATTTTCATTCTCTCAACTAAAGTGAGCAGATTCATTTGCACCTACACTAACAGTGCCTATTGTTGTGCCTCCTATAACTACGCTTTCAGTTTCCGTAGCTATGGATATTTTGTGAGCTGTTCATTAGTCTTCGCGCTTATATCACTCGGTTGTTTACATTCTGAGGCAAGGGATCTGATACTTCCAACTTCATTCTTGGAGGCTTCCTCTCTCTCATCACGCACCTCCTGTGGAGTTCTCGACATTGCTTGAATATCCAACTCTGTTATCCTCGCTTGAAGTTGTTGGATGGCCTCAGCGAGCTTAGCCACTTGAATCTGAATCGATTCTTGTTCTTTTTATTCCAAGTCGAGCATAGAGTGAAGTTCTTTATTCACCGCTTCTTTGACCATAATCTACTCCATGAGAAGCTGGTATTTTTCTCTCTGTATCTTCACTTTTTCCTCCTCGAGCATCACCCGAAACTCATCTTTCGCATTTTCATAGGTGGTTACGCAATACCACGCAACTCGTAGTTTCTCTAGGACTTCCTCTTTCTCTTTCTTCAGGGCTTCTGTAGCCTTCTCATTTTCTTCTTGGAATTTCTGAAGTCGAGCCTCTGTTGCATCTGCAAGTCTTCTTAATTGGGTAGGATCATCCCCTAATTCTACAACATGTGACGAATAAGGCACAGTAGATACTGTGTCGACTGAATGAATAGCTTGTTGAATTTTCTTTAGTTCCTTCTCGACCCTTTCATATAACTCTTTCTACTTCTATAAGAGATCTTCAGATGCATCCTCCATCACTCTGTGGACTAGAATGATATCATCTTCTGTGAGTGTGGCCTCTAACTTGGGCTTACTAGTGTGGGTCTTCTTTCTTGCTGAAGGTTTCTTTGGAGAAACATTTCTATTCTACGGTGCTACAGTAGGGGGATATTACGGTGGTGTAGCTTCACCTTCACCTTGATTTTCTCCTTCATCCCATCCTCCTTGTCCATTTGTTTCA
>ML811145.1:94564-106946 GCA_009831015.1 Picea engelmannii | reverse complement strand
TCACAAGTTCTGAAGTTAATATCCCTTCTCTTACTACTTTGTGGGTGGATATACTTCTTTCTTGCATGGATAAGTCCTTTAAACCTTCTTTCATTCTTTCAATCTTTCTAGCTAATTCTCTTGCGTTATGTTGCTTCGACTTAACTTCTCATTCTTCTATTAGTCAGTCTATTTTTCTAGCTATGAAATCCCTTAGTTCTTGCTTTTTTTTTCTATGGCTTCTTCCTCTACATTCCTTCTGATTTGATCTTTCTCAATCCAAGTATTTCCTAACAAAAGCAGGAAAGGGGGTTGTTCTCAAAAAATTTAATGACTTCAAATTCCTCTTCAGTCGATCTGCCATGGATGATAACAGGTACATTAGTAACTCTTCCACATAAGGTTATAATATTTCTTTTAAACAAGCCTATCCTTCCCAATGAAGGTATCATAGTAGGCTTTCCCAAAATTTCCCAAGTATATTTTTTCATAATATTCACTGGTGTTTTCTCATCCAAGACACAATCTACCTCGAAGTCTTCTATTCTTGCACTTATGCATTGTTTTACTTTCAAGATCTCTGATAAGATGACATCTTTGTGATCATCCATCATTTCTTTCAACTATTCTAATGTAGTCTGAAATTTCTATAATTATTTCTCTTTATGATTCTATAACATGCTCTTAGTCTCTTGATATTTTTCTTGTCTCATGTTCATCCTTTCAACTTTAACAATCAACCTTGGACAATCCTCAACCTCGTGACCAACAAATTTACAACAAAGACAAATAGGACCTATACCAGGGCATGCCTTAGCAAGATGTATCGGTCTTATGAAGCTATAACATAGTGTCAATCCTCTCTTTCTCTTGTATGTCCCACAACCTCTCTTGTACTACGCACTAGGATCACAGTGTTGGACCTGCAATGTACAAAAATTCTTTTTAGGTTCTTGCATCCACTTATTAGTCCAAAAACTCTCTCTATGCATAGGAATAACATATCTTTCTTCATTTCTACTATCTTTAGTTAGATAAACTCCTTATTCCAATTGCACCCTAGCTTTCATACTAGGAAAGAATCTATTAACATACTTAAATTCATATTTTCAAAACAAAAAATTCCACTTATATTACTCTTATCAAAGTACAAAGCTTTACTTATTTTAAGATATTACATCTTTTATTTAGATCGGATTTATTTCTTAGAACAGAGCTTCGCAAATAAATTAGAGTATTGCACACTACAACAACAAATCTACACACAAAGATTCTCTTTTCTTCAGTTCCCAACAATCACAGTCTCAGGTCTTGGAAATGGAACCATTTATTGGCACAGGGGCAGACACAGGGTTCAACGCTTCAACAACACACCAAAAAAACCCTAACTACCGGCCCTTTCGAAAACACCTATGAAGCAAGCAAAGTCTCACCCGAGGTAGAGGCAGAGGGGGTTACAGGACTCAGGTGTCTGTAAGCTAGCTGGGACATAGATCTATGATAACAACACTTCACAATGGACTTTAATAACACTTAGAATATGATATGAATTAGTTCATTAGCTTTAGTAACATTGCATAACAAACCCTAAGATATATCGACGCAGTAGCAGTAAAGATTAATCACTTCAACTAATTGGCACACAGCATGGAGTTAGATCTAACATTCATTCACCCTTAACAAATGTGAAGCAATAAGCATCTATAGATCTATCTAACATACATAATAAAAAATCACTAAGCAGATAAATGAGAAACATAACATAGAAAAAAGCACACCAAAGACATAAGATATACGTGATTCACCCCAGTGTGGGGCTACGTCCACCAACTGCTTCTTCTTTATTATTCTTTTGAATTTCTTACATTCATCGGCTCATGTTCACTAAGCCACAGAGCCAAGATTCGTAAGGGATAGGAGATCTACGCACTGAGCACTAGATCCTCCTTCCTAAAATTAGGTCAAGGCACAAAACCAACTCCCATATTAAGCACAGAGCCTTACATACACTTTATGTTGCATGAAGAACTCATTAGTTCTTTCACTTAGCTACTTATACTTTGCTCTCTAAGTCTCTTACATCGCTTCACTACTTCTACCTTACAATATTACTTATTTATACTTTTACAATAAGGCCTAATCATGGGTAAACCCATGGGCCGACATCCCATAACCCATTACAAAAACCCTAAGAACCCCTTGTTGGGTCCACATAGCCCGAAAAAAAAGTGAGATCCATGATATTGTCTCCTCCATGGCACTCCATCTTCGATCCTCATGTCAAAGTCCAAAAGGTGGTATAAACCTGAACAAGGTTTCCTCAAAACTTGGTCGAGGGCCAACACTTTTATTGTTCCATTTTCCTAAGGATGGTACAATGTGCTCTTTTGATGATGAATTTGAAACTTCTCGATCAAATATCAGATCATTCTATTCATAAAATGAGTTCCTTGATCACTCATAAGTATACTTAGGAATTCAAACCTTGTAACTACATTTTCAAACAAAAATCGTGCAGTTGTCTCCAGGATACAATCTCTGACAATTTCTTCATCAACCCATGTAGTTAATTAATATTTCATAGTAATAATGTATCTATCTCCTAACCTCTTTGTTGGTGTATTGATCATCCCAACAAAGTCAAATTCCCATTTATCAAAGTATTGTAACATTAATTGTGGTACTAATGACATTTCATCTCTCCTGGAATGCTTCCCAAGTCTCTGACAAATGTCACAACTCTGACAAATTTCCTTATCATCCTTGTGAAGGGTATGCCACCATCATCCTATGAACACAATATTTTGAGTTCTTTCCTTTCCTACATAGTGACCTCCTACAACCCGTTCATGTGCCTCTGAAAATATCATATTTATTTCATTCTCTAGTACACATCATCGCAGAATATTGTCTATGCCTAACTTGTATGAATTTGCTGCTATCATTTGATAGTCTGTTTCATTCACTACTAGTTTTTTATTCTTTGCCACTTTAAACTCTGATGGGGCTACTCCCGTGCTCAAAAAATGGGCTATGTCTACAAAATATTTGTTCACCATAAATACTACAAAAACGTTTGTGTCTGGTAGACTTTCATCTAAGTTTATTACATATTCACCTAACAGTATATGTGATAAGTGATTTGGTCCTGAGTTAAATTTCCATGGTTTCAAAATCACCTCAAATTCATATTCTTGGAAGAACAATAGCCATATGCATATTCTCCCCCCCAACACTGGCTTCTTAACTAGGTATCTCAGTGCAGAATGGTATATATACATCTTAAAGTGAGATCCCAAAAGATAATGTCTAAACTTATGCAAAGCATATACCATTTCCAAACCTTCTTATTATTTCATAGTATAGTTTTGTTCTATATATGATAACTTCTTACTTGAAAATAAAATCGAATGGTATAACTCTCCTTCACCTGGTCGAGACAAAATTTCTCCCAATCATATAGACGATGCATCCACATCTACATGGAATTCCTTTTTCCAATCCGGAAACACTAGAATTGGCGTATTTACCAGCTTCTACTTCAGTGTGTCCAAACCTTGTTGGCATTCCTCATTCCACTAAAAATTAACTTCCTTTTTCAACAATTTCTCCATAGGGGATGTGACCTGTGCATACCCTCTGATGAAATTTCTATAGTATCATGTATGACCCAATGTGGCTCTCAACTATCATACTAAAGTTGTTGGTGGAAAATCAACAATCACAACTATCTTTGCAGGGTCAACTAAGACTACATGTTTACACACCACATTGCCAAACAAAATTCCAAAAGGCACACAAAAAATGCATTACTTCAAATTCAACGATATCTGGTACTTCCTACACCAATCCAACATTAAGCACAAAGTTTCAACATGATCTTTAGACAGACTAAATATTTTCCATTCATCTAAGTACACTTCTAATGACTTATGAATGAACTCTTTGAAATCTGCAACAACTACTCTAGATAATATTGTTGGTGGATTATTCAAACCAAAAGGCATAACTGTGTACTAGTAACAACCCCATTTTTTTGCAAAGGTCATCTTATGTATGTCTTGTTGTGAAATCTTGATCTGGTGATATCCTAAGAATCCATCTATAAAAGAGTAAGCCTCTTGACCCACTACATTCTTCAACAATTCATATGTAAATGGGGTAGGAAACAGGTCGTGTAAACAAGCATCATTCAACTTTCTTAGATCTACACATATTAGGATTCCTCTTGTCTTGTTGTCTTGAACTACCATTGGACTTATCCACTCTAATTCTTCAACAAGTTCTATAATTCCATCTTCTAACATCCTTTTTATCTCTACTTTCACCTTCTACATATACATTAGGTTCATTCTATATGGTCTCTACTTCACGGGTTTGTCATCTGGCTTCATCAGAAACTTCATTTCTCCTAATTCCCCAACAATCCCTTTCATCTATGAGAATGTAGTCAAAAACAAATCTTGATATTTTTACAGTAATTTAGAAACCTTCTCGATTGTTCCATGGCTCTCATAGTATCCTATGTTCATGGACATGGGCTTATCTTCTGTACCAATTTTCATTTTTTTTGTTTTCAAAGGCTTGGCATACACCACAAATTCAATATTTGGCCCCTCTACTTTGCATTCTCCTTCAGTATTTGGTATCTACAAATTCTTGGGGTCTTCATCCTCTTGGTCTTCTTGAGAAACATTATAACAGTCCATAACCTCCTCAATATTCACAGAAAATATAGGTACATTATACAAAGGTATTGATCCCATCAAGTCATTTGATGCAAAAATATTATTCTTAATAACTTGCAAGTCTAAATCAATCAAAGGATCATTATTTTCAAGATTGAATGTTACCTTCAAGTTCCTGGTCAACTCTTCCCAATCTCTTGTTCCTCTGTGTACTTCTAGTTCTATGTACCAATTCTTTGGAATTGTGTCCAGAGTACATATAAACAAGTGTGTCCAGTCTTGCTTAGGTACTGATCTTCATGTCATGGTACACTTTGTAATATGTTATGTAGTGAAACTTAATCCATTATACTTTTGCATGATACCTTCATTATTTGTTCTAAACCTGACCTGTAATAACCTTTTTCACTATTTCCAATCCTCTATTATGTCCTTATGTGTATGCCACCATCTCGATGAAGTCGATTTAAGCGCGAAATATAAATCTAACAGTCATTTTTGATATGGTGTCTGCAATTCAAATTCCTTCATAAAAGATTATATAGTTGTTAGTCCATTATAATTCGGTGGATCACATACCTCAGTGAGAATCCATCGTAACATGTGGGTAATTCAAGAACATTTCCTTGTTGATACTTCATGCATCCTTTGTTGTCAATTTTCTATATCCTCTTTTGAGTCTGATGCACAAGAACTAATACTCCACCAACTGAGTATACCCTCAATTATAGGATTCACATAATCATCCATTCATGCAATCATATTACATAGATTATCAATTTATTTTCCCTGTGTTGATTCTACAAATATTCTTCCTTCAATGGGATATAATGATGCAGTAACCTTCAATTTTTCTACTCCAAATACCATTTTTGTCTTCTTTTTATCAATGATAGTTTGGTTATCCAGTTCCCAATAAAGTCCCAATAGTGTTGGATAATGTGTACTACCATCTACTATTTCGATCACTTCAAAGTCTTCTACACTTCGTACTCCATCAATATTTACACTTACCCTTATCATCCTTCCAACTAGAACAATCTTATGTTGGTTCGCTAGTCTCAATTGGATGGGTAACCAAATCAACTTTGGCTATCCCATCATCTACCAAGTATGCCTCAAGATGACATTCACATCAAACCCCAAATCTAGAATGATAGTTTCCATGTCCTAATCTCCTATTTTCACATTAAATCGGAACTACCTATTTGTTCTCTTCTTGTAATGTGTTATCACACAAGTTGTAGATTGGGAAAATCCCAAACCAAACACCAAGTGGCAACAACTAAGGGACACTATACCTAATGTCACCTCTATATAGGTCCTATGCTTCAAGGGTGACTAGGTCACTCTAGGGAGGCGATCTCAGTGACCATGGGGGGATGGAGATGTATGGAAGGGAAGGAAGAGAAGTATCCCCCTAAATTTCAATCATGGAGGAGTAAATTGTATTTTATGACTCATATTCATGTGGTTAAAAGTTGTCAAGTCTTTGGGCACCTACAAAAGTGATTGTACCTACATGAGACACAAGAAAATCCACACTTCCATACAATATGTTAGGTAGATCAACAAGTTAATATTGTTGTCCCTAATTGCAGAAATAGTCAATGATATATATCATAATATATGATATAACAAGGGCTGCAATATAAGTGCTAAAATTCCATTTGTATTAGAACAAGACAAGCTAGTAAAAACTAGTTAAGCTCAACAATGTTAGAACGAGACTTTAGCACAAAAATCAAGATTGTCATAAAAAGATAACTGTGGTGATATTTACCATCCTTATGGCTGTAAATAATTGTTATTACAGAAAGATATTTACCACTAAAACTTGCTCAAAACTTGCCAAAAGATGTGTTGTACTTAATAGATTATGTGGGCATCTTTTAAGCAATTTTCAAAAGTTAAATTAGGAGTTATTTAAGAGTTTAGTTAGGGTTTTATGCAGCCATAATAGTTGTAAGTTAAATTTGTAAAAGCATCAAGAAATAATTTGAAAAAGGAAATTCCCTTGTGACTCAAGCAAGCATTTATAGCATAGATTTTATTCCACTAGCAACAACTTCAAAATCATGAAATTTGACATTTCCCAAAGCAACAATTTATATCTCCAATGCAACAAGTGATGACTAGTGCCTTTAATGACTAGTTTAATGGAGTCAAGAAAATAAATAGTTATAGGTACTACCTCCTTGGGGGTGTAAATCCTCTTACTCCCCAAGGCAAGTATCCCTAACTAGGGTTTAGGCTAAGAGATTGTATGCACTTATACTTCTCTTAGAAAACCCTTTTCGAACCAATAGAATTTAAGCATAAAGTGATGGAGGCTAAGGTGGGGTTGTATGCCCTTATACTTCCCACCTATATCCAGTAAAAAAACTTTGTCTTGAAACAAAATGACAATACAATGCAAAAAATCCTTACCAATTCAAGGAAAATGCTAAGATAAACCACCACAATAGCAAAGAAGAGACTTCCAAGGATAGCGCATCACTTCCATCAACCAAATAACCAGTAAAGTAGCCATACAATATAAAAAGAGAGAAATAGCTAAATATAGCAAAAAATTGCAATCCAAGTACCTCTCCAATATGGGAGAGTTATGATTTAAAATGAGATCTTATTATCTCTATTTATAAAAAATGTCACTAACATAGTTTGTCCATATAAGTTTAGGGTACACCACAAGATTAGGGGTCAAAAAACCTAATATTTCCCCTTCACACAAATGATATTAAACAATTCATATTTAAATTCACTTTTTTCACAAATGAAAACACTAAGAGTGATGTCACCCCTTTAGGAGGGACGTTTTGGCACTTTTAAGCCAAACCTTGAGTTGGAGATGGTATGTTAGGCCTACAAAGTCCATGTGTCTCCAATCCAACCTTATTCTTTATGATCCAAGGGTTTCTTCCTTCAAAAAATTCCATGTGTAGCCATCACCACCTCAAGCCCTTCAAGCATGACATCATGCCTCCAAAAGATGATGTTTTGCCTCTTTTAGGAAAAATGTTTGGCATGTGAGGGATAGGTCATGTCTCTAAAGTTATCTTCTAGGCCTCCAAAGGTTCATCTTTCTCATCCTTCATGCAGTCCCTTGGCATCCAACCTATGGGATTCAAGCCCCATGGAAGCCCAAACTAGGCTTGTTCCTCCAAAACTATCCAACAACTAGGTCCTGTAAAGACAAATAAGCACGCCCTCCAAGGATCTCAAATCAAAATATCATGATGAGTAAATAAAATAAATAAATGAGACACCCAAGAATGTGCATCAAATATTACCCTTTCAAACAATTAAGTGCTCAAATACATTATGCGAGTTTCCAAGCTTAGATATGGGAGGGTTGACAAGGTGTCTTATTGGGTAGATATTTCCTAGGTCAAGGAGTGTTTCCCAAGTGATCTCTCTCTAAGACATGTAAATTGGATGAATTTGTTAAGGATCAAGACTCAATGGGCATGGGGTTCATGAAATACAAGGTTTTGTAGTGTCTCATTCATGAGTTCCTTTGTAGAGGGTGTGTGTCACCTTCGTTTGCAAATGAAAATTTTCCAAGCCCATTGTTTTTCCAGTCGTTGTTTTCTCATGTTTTAAGGAATGATTTGACGGCCACCATATTGTGTGGGTGTCCAGATAATGATAGTTTCACTCACAAATACCTTGCAAAAATGAGAAGGTTGGATCGTGATGAGACCCCCTTTCTCCTAGTTGTGCAACTGAGAGCCATTACCCTAGCTTGGTGTCCATATGATGGTAATTTCATACCACTAAGTACCCATGATCATGATGGGTCGGCTTATGATGAGACCTTCTATCCTCCAACTAACCCCCTAATCATTCTATCTTTTATTCTTGTGTTTCCCCCTTTTCTTATAGATAAGTGTTTCATTTCTTTCTTGGGGGATCCATGGGAAAATCATCTAGAAGGTTTATATATATACTTTTATCTTTTACCCAACAACAATTCCTCTAGGCCTTCAACCCCTTCTTCCCATATAATGAAGGACAACCCCCTCTTGGGTCAATACACCCTAAAATCCCAAGAGTTGACAAAATGGGGTGTTTTAAGTGATGAAAAGTGGTAAGAATGATTGGGAACAATACAATGGCTCTTCAATGGAGCTCCTAGTAGGAAACCCATCCCAAGGAAAGACCACTTACTAAGACACAATGTCAACCACCAAGGTGAAACAGGGAAAAAGGCATAATGTCCAAGCATATGTCATGAAATCTAAAGCAGTCTAAGATGCAACATGCTCAAATTCCTCAAATATTTAAATGACACTCACCATAATACTTGACTTGTACCTCATGGAGAAAGGATCAGTGCCTCTTGGAAGCTAGCTGGTGTGGTGGATATCATTTGAAAATCTATAATCTCTATGGTGGTGAGAAGGGTATCCATTTCTGCAAATGGAAATTGTTGGTCATATAGTCTTCTTGGAACTCCATATATGTAACCTGAGGGCCTCGAGACATAATATCCTTAGTTATCCCACAAAATGGGGATAACAAAGTGCATCGGGTTAACTTCTCAGTGTGAAACATGTATCTCTTTCCCTTGTACATAATGGTCAATCATTTCAAGTAGAATATGCAAAGTAGACTCATCCTTCATTAATTCTAAACAACTTCTTAAAAATATTTTCAAATTACTTACCTTCTCAGTTTACTTCTCTGAATGGTCATAGACTAGAGGTATATCATACGCCAGTGGTCTATTAGAAAAAGGTGGTGCTGATCCAGGTGGATATCAGTGGCCACCCACCTTTTCCAACTGGCTCAAAACAATTTTCTGGCAATTTTGCTAATTTACTATTTTTGGAAGTTTTTCGGGTCCTGAACTTCCCGAGCCGTTTTGAGGCCCTAAATGACGTTTTTTGGGCATGGTTTGATCAAAAAATTCCTGATGATCATTTTTGCCAACTATTTTAGTCCTCGAATAGATCTTTCTAACAATGTATCATATGCATCAAATGGAGATAGTATGCCAAAGTTACGACCCCGGGAAATTGATGTATCAATTTACCCCGACGAGGACCACATGACTTTTGGCACTTCATCTCCTAGGGTTAGGTTTTTGGATGTCTAGGGTTTTTGACATTACTTTTTATTGTAAAAAAGGCCTTTAGAGACTCATTGTAATTATATTCTTGTGAATGAGCATAGCCGCCACATCTCTTCTCAGAGATAAGCCGCCACCATTATGGAATTTATGAACATCTTGTCCTTGGGCATGACCTACCGATATCTCGTCAAAATCGAGAAGAAGATCAAACAAAAGAATCGAAAATTTGGGCCTGGGAACCCCTCACAGAAAAATCCAAGAAAGGGTGTCCCCAACCCACAAAACAAAGGACAGAGAAAAGATGGGAAATATCAGGACAACCAGTCCAAGACGCAAGCAAACAAGGGCACCAGAAAGACAAAGAAATATACCGAGAAGTGGTGCAACTTCCATAATATCCCTTGGCATAACATTGTTGACAATCACTAAAAGCAGTCGTTGGTGGCTGAAGTGAAATCCTCTCAATTAGATGCAGGTTCTGACTCTGAGTCAGAACCAAAAAGGGGAATACAGATCATTGATTCGAAACCTAGTGCCACCATTTCTACCACCAAGCTCCATCCTGGTGAACTGGACAAGCTAGAAGAAGGAGAGTGCCTCTTCCATTCACAAATGTGACTAAAAGGTACCCCGCTACACTTCATCATTGATAGCGGTAGCCAGAAGAACCTCATCTCAGCAGAGGTCGTCAATTGGTTGGCCCTCCCGATAGCATCACACCCACAACCCTACACCATTGGATGGCTCCGCCAAGGGAGCGATCTCTGCATCAGCCAATAGTGTCGACTGTCATACAACATCAAGCCCTTCAAATACGAGGTATTGTGTAATTTTTCTCCTCTCGAAGTTTGTGATGTTCTTTTGGGCCAACCTTATTTATGGAAACGTCATGTTTTATATGAGTCTAGGCCTCGTAGTGTTATTATTACATTGAATAGGAAATTATATAGGATACCCGAGGCAGTCCCACCTAGTTCTATTTTCTTGATCTATGCCAAGCAATGCATGAAGGTCATCTCTCAGACGTGGAAGTTTGTCTTCTTTGTGATTCACTCTCAAAATGAGCGAAAGATCACAGCCACATCTAGGGTATTTATGGCCGACCTCTCCAGACAGTAGAAGAAAGTATATAAGGTCATGGAAGAATACTCAGATATCTTCTCTTCACCTACCGTGGTACCTCTGCACTGTCAGGTCAAGCACCCCATTGATCTGACCCCTGACACACCGTTGTCCAATGGTATAGTCTATCACCTCTCTCTGTTAGATAATGAGGATATCAAGAGACAGATACAAGAACTTCTCCACAAGGGGCACATCCATCCCATCTCATCACCTTGCAGGAGCCCAATTGTGCTAGTACATAAGAAATATGGAACTTGGTGACTCTGCATTGATTATCAGGATCTAAATAAAATCACAGTTAGAAATCGGTACCCGATTCCCCGAATCGGTGACCTCCTTGTTATAACCCTAAATTGCACCACACATGCTTACCTGGCATCAGGCCAACTCATATCCATTCTTTTCCAAAACACTGCTGAACAACTGTTTGAAAATCCTCTTGAATAAAGGCCCACGCACCCTAATCCATTACTGCACATGTGTACACACTGGCTGACCCAAAACAACCTGCATGGACCGACAAAAGAATGAAAAAAGGAAAGTTGTTGATGGAAAAAAAAGCTATGGGTGAGTTAACTGAAACTCTTAGCCATGCATGGCCGAGGGTTTGTCCAAATACCGAGCTCCTTCTAGCCTATAAAAGAAGGGGTAGGGGTCCCATTTGGAGGAGGAAAAATATAGCAAAGAAACTCTTCCCATTTACGTATTCCCATTGTCCCAACCCTTTAGCCTTTCCTTATGCCAAAGGAGATTCAAAGCAAAGCAGTTGGAGAACAGAAGAAGAGGAGCCCAGGATCAGGTTCAAGGAGTAGTGGCCGGTCTCAACTTTTGTAAGTTGACTCATTCAAAGTAATAAAGAAAGTGATTTTCCCGTCCCAATTCGTGAACTTTTTATGGTTTGATTAGTTTATGTTTGGATTTATAACCCGTTAGTATATACGTAGTATGCATGCATAGTTGTTGCTCGTCTTAGATGTAGGTCATCTTTGGAAGGAGTATTGTGAACAAGGAATCAAGCACAATGGAGGATCGACATCAAACGCCGGGAACGAGGTAGGTTGATATTTCCATGCATTTACTAAGAAAAAGGGATTTAAATCTAGGGATGAAGGTAGAAAGTAATTTCTATTCAGTCATATCTGCATGCAAAGTCTGAATTCTATTTGCTAGTCCATAGGAAGATTTTTCCCAACAGTAGAATTGGCGACTCCACTGGGGATTTGTTTTTCGTAAGTTTAGTCCCTCAAGCCCGAAAATGGGATAAAATTATAACTGAGAATACTCTTCTAAAGAACGGGAGTTCCATAGAGTATACCTTTGTTTGTACAGTTGACCGTCTAGACCGAAAAAGGGGTAAACTACCACCAAATAGACGTGACTTCAAATTTCAGTTTAATGAGCGTGAAAGGCCACAAGATTGCTCGGCAATCTTTTCATGTTTAGAGGGTCTAAAAAGGGCTTAAAAGGAGACCCGTTGTTTTTTGGGAGTCCTGAGGGTGAGATCAAGAGC
>ML811145.1:71659-88811 GCA_009831015.1 Picea engelmannii | reverse complement strand
CAACTCCGTCCTAACAAGAGGTTATAGTCGAGGGGAGAATCGACTACTTCTACTTCGACACACACGGTTTTCCCTCCTAACTGCATGGGGAAAGAAGGAACGATGCCATGTGGTCGGAATGAACGACCGTCGAAAGCAGTGAGGAGAGTAGGTGATGGAGACATTATGGGCTAGCCAATGGCCTTCCAACATGCCAATGACATAGCGCATGTCGAGGTGCCCTCGTCGACCACCGTGCGGAAGATATTCCGTGTAAAAGGTTTCATGGGGTAAGACACTACTATTTGAAACGCTATGTGGTAAGGTAGACGAGGTTTTAAGTCGGTTGTATCTAACATGATGGTACCTGGATTACAAGTCTCAGTAGAGCCCAATGCGGTTAACAAGGCTTTCCTCTGAGCAGGGTAGCTTTGGAGGACCTCCAAAGCTAACATTGCACAAGAGGTTTGTGATAAATCTTCCACCACAGAGTAGTTCTGGGCGGCCCTTGCATTTGGGTTATGAGAACCTTTTTTAAATGCACCTTTTTGAATGCATGTCATTGTTTCTCCCAATGTTTTCTCAATCTGTAGAGGAAGAGATGGGAGGTCATCTTCTTTACCCTTCTCAGAAGCGCTTGGTTTACTATAATCGTGCGCTCTAGTTGATATGAAAGCATCACCCCTAACCATATAAACATTCGTGGATGAGGGGTTGTTCGGAGGCGGGCAGGCTTCTTGGCTGCCCCCTTCCGTGCTTGCAGAGGCTTGAGTTAGATTTTGCCCATGTTGAAATGGGTTCGTCAACACCACCTGTTGTTGCTATGTGACAAATTTTTGGGCCTCTGCAAGTCAAGGACATAGATGGGTCGGGTGGTCTTCCACACACAAGTTGCAAGGATACCTCGCCTTCCATTTTTCAGTGTTGTTTGGTTTTTTATCCCCCTTACCCTTCTTTTGTTGCTTTTTCTTCCCTTCAGGCTGCTGGGTGGCCTTTGGGTCAGTCGATTGCACAGTGTGTACTTCTGACGTTTTGGTAGGGGGAGTAGCGAAAGCAGTAGTTTGGTTGGCTGTTGTGTGTTGTATGGATAACTGCTGCAATTGTTTTGTCAATTGCTTAGCGGGCTTGGTTTGTGCTGAACCGACAATACCATCGGCATGTGGTCCAGCTCTCTGTCTAGTTTTATCCAGTATTGAATGTGGTGCATCTGGTAAGATGTTGTATAATAAACCGGACTGAGAATAGATGAGCTCAAACTATTGAGCCCTCATGATGGTGTCTTCTTCATAGAAAACTCTTGACAGTGCAATGTCTTTGGATAACTGTGGGACCAAAGACTTAAGGAACCACTCAAGCAGGAATGTTGGTGGAACTGGTACCTTGATTAAACTCTTCTGGCGTCTCCATTCTTGTATGTGATCAGAGATATGGTTCGATGTTGTCTGTTCGAAATTAGTGAGAAGCTCTGTGTCAGTGTCGTATCTCACAGGTAACTAGAAATGGTTAAGGAAATCCATTGCCAGTTCACCAAAAGAAGAGTATCTTGAGCGATCGAGCTCAATGTACCATTTCACATTACTCCCAATGAGAGTACATTGAAACAATCGCAACTGAATGGAGTCATCTTTCAATGAGTTAGATGAGCACCAAAGATGAAAGGTAGTCACATGATCTCCTGGATCTTCATTAGGCTTGGCTTCGAACTTTTGAATGTCCGAAGGCAACTTCATCGGCATAGGAGGTCAATGTGGATCGTGACAAATGGGGTCATTCAACAACCTTGCCAAATCTAGCAAGTGTAAAGTCACCAGGAACGGTAGTTTGGCTTGCTGCTGATAACTTGGGAAAAAGGGACCTGGAGTTTGACTGGCACCAGGTTGCTAGGAAAAGTTTGGCTACTGGCCCGGATTCTGGTAGAAACCATGGCCCTGGCCAGCATAAGGATTTTTCATATGTGGAGACATCATCGACTGATTTCCCAAATAGGACATAGATTGTTGGCCATGCATTGTATTCAAAAGACTTTGGGAAGGATCACCCAATGTTGGTCCCATGGGGATAGGCATAGTAGTTTGTCCGGGGTTCCATTGATTGTGGAAAGAATTACCCCATATCCACATTCTGAAGGAGGGAACAGATCCTTGCCCTGAATTCCAAGGTCCTACTAGGTTTTCCCCTTGTGCAGGAACAGTACCCTGCACAGGAGTAGATTGTCCAAAAATGGGGTTGCCTCCAGTCGGGAAAGAAGTTGATGAGAAGGTGTTGTTACCAAACATTTCATTCCAAGAAAACAGTGTCGAACCTACCGGCATACTATGCGAAGGTGGTCCTTGACTCCCCGCTCCAAATAAACTATTGTGAGTAGGTTGTCCAACGGATTGCTGATGTGAGCCACCGAGTGAAGGGGATGAAGGAGGGATATGACCTCCTCCATAAGGAAAATCATTAAAAGGGACAGGAGTGCCCCCCATGTGACCTTGCAGAGGAATGCTAGAGCTCTCTGCCCCTAGACCCAAATTTTGTAAAGTGGAGTAGGAAAGTACAAGACTTGTACCCAAACTAGGCATCCCGTATGAGAACAGAGGGCCTGTCACACTTGGTGTGAAAGGGGTTGTGGATGCCAACAAAGACAGGTTCAGAACACTATGTGAAGTATTTACGATCGAGACCATGGTGGCTCGGACCGACGATGGTGGGTTAGGAGATGAAAGCTCTCCTGTGGTGACAACCGTGGTGGGAATTGAAGAATTCCCAAAAGGAGTAACAACATTTGTTTCCATTGTTGTGTGCGACACTATCTGGTTCTCGTGAAATTGAATTGGTACAATAAAAGGTGCCAAGAAATCAGTGGTTGGGGTTTCAACTGGGCCAAGAGAGGTTGCTTCAAGGTCCAAAATGGTCGATTCCTCCGGGGGTTGTTCGGGCATAATGGTTTGTAACCCGGTCTCTTCAAAAGACCCTTGTTGGTCTAGCTTCCTCCTTAATGGTGGCAGGGGTGGCTCTAGTGTAACCGGTGGTAGGCCAAGAAGCCTTTGTGACCGGCGGAGCTCAGGATCCTCCACTTTGTGAGAATATCCAAGACACTTTAAGGTAGTCTAAATGCTCAAAAGTAACACCCACTACAAAAGAATCCCTAGAAGATAAGACAAGCAAACACTAAATTAATTGGAAGAACAGTTACAACAACCAACACTAGAGCAACTTACTGGTGCAAGTGCAACTTGAACACGAAAGCACCCTCCAGGTATGCTCTACAAAGCGTGGCCCGATGTCTATCCTAGGTACTGCGGTATACCCCTGCAGTCACCTATGTATGTCCCTAACAAATATTGGCAACTAGGTTGCCAGCACGCGAACAATCACCAGGCGGGTACAGTTGAAAGTCGGGTAGACCATAATGAGAAGGGTATCAAGCCTAAAACCTGTCAAGGGTATCGAGAGAAAATGGTCTGGAAGACAACTGAGGAACTCAAATGGATTCTAGACCCACGAAGCCCCGTGGAAAATGCAAACGAAGGAATCCCAAAACAAGCCCTCTATATGTGTTCTCCACTACGATTGGTCCGGCTTTGAAGGGGTTATCTCCTCTACCTTTCTGCACACGACCTCATGTTTATCCCCTGTGTTAGAGGGGGGTCCCAGATAACTTTCAAGAAACTGGACTTAGACACTCCCTATCTCAGACTCCAATGTTTGATTTTAAATAGCCTTGAAGAGTTTCCTCTCCAACCTAATACAAGGCCCTGGTCCTGAACTAGTTTGTGAACCCTACAAACATAAAAGTCTAGTAGATTTTAAATTTAGCACTACTTTTATGGATTTGTCTTATGTCAAGGGGTATGAGGGTGAAACTGATGATGTGTAAAATATGAAATAAAAAAATGAATAAAAAAGCTGGAAACAAAACTTTTACTGAATGCAAAATTTCGACAACTTTTCAAAAAATATTTTTAATTTTTCTAAGATTTTGGACAACAAACTCAAAGGAATTTCACTTGAATACGAGCTACTTATGATCTAAGTGAACTGAAAAAAATTATAAAATAAAAGACTTTTCCCTGGCCTAATAATGCAGAAACACACTGTTCAACCAAACAAGAAAATAAAAAGATTTTTTTTATTATTTTAAATGCTAGTAAAGCAAGAAAGGAAAAATATCGACAAGCAAAAACCAAAAAAAACAATTCTGGCCTAATCGCAGATCGCAAAGAATCAGATTAACAAATCACACAATAGCAATTGTAAAAACAATGACTTTGACACTTGTCTAAAAACTGTAAATTTTGACAACGTTTTAAATGAGAAAAAGCAAGCTAAGGGTAAGATTAATCCTAAGCTACTGACTACTCACACAAAGATTCGAACACCTGAGAGGAATAATTCTTATCAAGGGAAAGAATGATTTCCTTACCCTCAACAAAAAGTATTATGTTCAAGCATGCAACTGTCACTTCAACAGCACGCGTGTGAACGCACGCTGAATATAGACAAAGTGTGTGTACACGCGGGCTGACCCTGTACAGGCCACGTGTATATCTAAACTCTAAAAAAAAATGGAAACAGATAGACCAAACCAGGAAGAGACCACTGATATTGATAACCAGGATCCCTTGAAGGCTTGGACACTCTTTCTAATAGAAAAAAACAAATAATGCAAGGAAAAAAATAATAAGGCAAAAAACAATCTGAGATAGGACTGTTAGAAAACAAGACTTAGACAGAATTTCAAAAAACCCCTTGAGAATGTGTGATTCTGACAGGGAAGAGGATGACTGCCTCTGAGGTTCTCTGAACTCTACAGCTACTGCTACCTCTACAGCTAGCATTCACACGTGGGATGTAAGAGGATAGGGCATGGGTACATGCATGCAGACCTTGTGCAGGCCACGTGTACCTCTGTGGGTCCTGAAAAACATAGTCAAGCAAAATTCAAGGAAAGTTGGTATGGAAAACTAGACTCCTTGCTAGCTCAGACCTTACAGAAAGAAAAGAAAAGACAAGCAATAAAAATTAGTCTTTAAACTACCCAAAAACTAAATAAAATTCCAGGAACCCTAGAGAGTTTCCCCAGTACGGTCGCCAATTATTTGTTGCTCGAGCTCTACAGATCTCATCTCCATCCATCAGGTTGAATCAGCTTCTGGAAGATGGATACTCTATATGTATATCTTTCTGATTTCGAGATGTAGCTCTGTTGTGTATCATTCGTGGCTACTCTTTATAGTTATTTGACATGGATCTACAGTGTATTTGATTGGTAGCCATGGTTTTATTTTATCCCGAGCATGGGTATGCCCTCCTTGGTGAGACATTTTTTATTTTGTAGACGGCACCTCCGGGTTCCTGATCCTTGGGCTCAATCATTCGACACATCAGTAAAGATTGGTAATGTATTTCGGCCATCAGATGCTCTTCTGACCTCACACATTAGGGGGCATCTGTTATAACCCTAAATTTCACCACACATGCTTACTTGGAATCAATCCAACTCATATCCCTTCTTTGCCAAAACACTGTTGAACAACTCTTTGAAAATCCTCTTGAATAAAGGCCCACGCGCCCTAATCCATTACTGCACACGTGTACACACTGGCTGACCCAAAACAGCCCGCGTGGACCGACAAAAGCATGAAAAAAGGAAAGTTGCCGACGGAACAAAAAGCTATGGGTGAGTTAACTGAAACTCCCGGCCATGCATGGCCGATGGTTCGTCCAAATACCTAGCTCCTTCTAGCCTATAAAATAAGGGGTAGGGGTCCCATTTGGAGGAGGAAAAATATAGCAAAGAAACTCTGCCCATTTATGTATTCCCATTGTCCCAACCCTTTATCCTTTCCTTATGCCAAAGGAGATTCAAAGCAATGCAGTCGGAGGACAGAAGAAGAGGAGCCCAGGATCAGGTTCATGGAGTGGTGGCCGGTCTCAAATTTTGTAAGTTGACTCATTCTAAGCAATAAAGAAAGTGATTTTCTCGTCCCAATTCACGAACTTTTTATGGTTTGATTAGTTTATGTTTGGATTTCTAACCCGTTAGTATATAAGTAGCATGCATGCATATTTGTTGCTTGTCTTGGATGCAGGTCAGCTTTGGAAGGAGTATTGCGAACAAGGAATCAAGCACAATGGAGGATCGACATCAAACGCCGGGAACGAGGTAGGTTGATCTTTCCATGCATTTACTAAGAAAAGGGGATTTAAATCTAGGGATGAAGGTAGAAAGTAATTTCTATTCGGTCATATCTGCATGCAAAGTTTGAACTAAATTTGCTAGTCCATAGGGAGATTTTTCCCAACAACACTCCTTGATCAACTCACAGGGGCCAAATACTTCAGTAAGATTGATATCATGTCTGGCTACCACCATATCCCAATAGAACAGAAAGATGTATGGAAGACCGCCTTCAAGTGAAAGGAAGGCCTTTTTGAATGGTTGGTCATGCCCTTTGGTTTGACAAATGCTTCAGCCAATTTCATGAGGATTGTTGTAACCTAGGTCTGCACCCCTGCCTCTCCTCTCTTTTTTCCCTATGCCTTCATCAATTTTTCCTCTTCTGGTTGGTTAAGTCAGTTTCCCGTTACTGAGTGACTTGGTTCTTATTCATTTCTTTATGTTTTGAGTCTTTGCGCATTTATGTTCTGTGTTTCTTGAAAGGATGAAATAAATGTCATATTTGGTTCAAATTACTTGTCATGATGTTTTCCATGGATTGTGCTCACAACAATTCGACCAATCATTTTTGTATGCATAGAAAATGCTCGTAGACAAAGGCAATAAATCAAAGCAATTCATTTCAGGCTTAGAATTAAAGCCAAGTAGACAGGTCAAGCCTTCAAAGATACAGATCCAATATTCGATGAAGATCAATGGCTCATGCGCATTCGGAGTCTCAAACTCGCATGATATTTAACAGGAATGACTTCGTGAATTCGATGCTCAGGTGACTGAACTTGCCATTCATTCAAATCTTCTGAAGTGTCGAATCCTTCGAAGTGTCAAAACCTATGAATTATTGAAGACCCAAAACCTCTGAATTGTCGAATCCTCCGAAGTGTTGAAACCTCTGAATTGTCACTCCAAGCCCGTACCACTCCAGGAGATTTCAAAGCACCAATATTCGAAACTCCCAAAGCCCAAACGTCCGAAGTGAACCTGGACCATCCATCGCCAAGGACACATGGAATTAGATCATCCACTTTGACGATTTTCCTCTGATATATTTCAAAGAACAAACATTCAAAACTCCTGAAGCTCGAACGTATGAAGTCAATATAGACCATCCATCGGTAAGGACACATGGAAGCAGATCATCCACTTTGGTGATTTTTCTTCCAGAAGATTTCAAAGCAAAAGCATTCAAAAATCTTGAAGCCCGAACGTCCGAAGTGAATCTGGACCATCCATCGGCAAGGACACATGGAAGCATATCATCCACTTCGACGATTTTCCTCTGGGAGATTTCAAATAACAAACATTTAAACTCCTGAAGCCCGAACATCCGAAGTGAATCTAGACCATCCATCTCAAATCAACCAACATGATCAATCCTTGTAGCAGGTAAGGAAGGAATATTACTTGGATCATAGATTTCAACACAATCGATGGCCACAATTCATTACGAGGACGTAAAATGCCTGGACGTTAATTTTCTACAACGGTCCCGCAATTGGAACCATGGTATTGTTCGAAGGTACATTGCATCTTGTGGGGGATTGCAGGCCCAAAGGAGGTGTGGAACCAAACCACTCTCAACAACCTTTGCAATCACATTCTTATATGACATCATGTCTCCACATCACCTTCATCTCACCTCCACTCACGTCTATCACATCCAGTCCCCTCCACTTCATCTACATCTGAGACATCCACCTGCATGCATCCTGTCTTCCTATTGGACGCCCACCCCCACGTCTTCCCATTCTCATCCAGTTCATCACAAAGAAAGTGAGAAGAAGGGTCAGTTACAAGAGAGATGGAGCACACTTAGCTTCTGAAATCTCAAACACATACACATGGAGAGTTAAGCCTCAGTCACAGGTCGACGCAAATTGGTTCCAGAACACTTCAACAAACTACCTCATCCTCAAGAAAAGATTTGGTCATGTTGTCGATTGTCTCCAATGGCCTCCAACAACTCATAGCCATGCCAATGCTCAATGAAGAGCTCTACTCTGTCACCCCATGGCCTATTTTCTGCCAATTCAGTTCCTCCAACGCATGCATCAGTTCTGTCTCAGAGACAAGAGTTGTTTTTATTTGATTAAGTCCAGTGTTTTCCTAGATTATATGCAAGAGTGGTCTTCTGTGTGTGATAAGAACAACTCTTGTTGATTAAGCCGAGTGTCTTAGTGAAGTTAATAATTTTATTTACGAACAGTTAGCTAAATTTATGTCTCAGTTCCCTTAGGAAGAGAACCTCTCCAACTCTTTAAATAGTTAGCTTTGGATATTGTAAAGGTCGGATTTGTTTTGGGAAAGAATAGCATTACATCATATTGGTTGGACCTGTTCTAGGCATGGATTAAATCTCTCTACCTAGTGAACATACTCTTGATGACAATGTTTCGTTCAAATATTCATGTGTTTTTTATCTTATCTTGAATGAAGTTTTTTATTTGTGCAAAGTACATGTCATTTCCTTTCAGCTATTGTGTAACTTGTCTTTATTGATATGAAACCTATGAAAACATCTAATGCTTGGTGAAGATTTTTTTTTATCGCAACCTGAAGGATTAATTGTGTCTTGATACATGTTTAATGTCTTGAAATGATATTTTAAGTATTGAACTTCTTGCAGAAGATTATTCATTGAGTAGTTTGTTGTTTCCCTTTGTTTTCTATTATTTCATTGGTCTATCATTAGAGTACCACTGGCCAAGGAGGGCCCTCATCCATTTCATTTTTCCAACCCAACCTTTCTTTTGTATTTATATAATAACCCTATGACCAACCAACAAAAGGTTAAAATAAACAATCATTCTAAACCGATAGGTGGCCTAGCTTTGCCCTTTAGCAGTAAGGTGCAGACCTTAGGACCAACAAGGACGATGGACGATATATTGCGACCAATCACCAATAATTTTGTAGTGGTGTATCTGGATGGCATTCTCATTTACATCAAGACTTGGAAAGAACACTTGCAGCATATTCAACAGGTTCTGCACACCCTATGGCAGCACAAGCTATACGCCAATTTGGAAAAATGATCCTTCGGCATGGACAGGGTCCATTACCTGGGCTACATCTTTGATCAGCATGGTGTACATGTGGATCCATCCAATATCCAAGTCATCTGTGACTGGCCAGCCGCAACCACACTCATTGAGCTTCAAAGCTTCTTGGGCCTTGCCAATTTCTACCACGGATTCGTGTTGGGATTCTCCCATATTGCATGGGCCCTCAGCCAAATAACCAGGGGTGGTGGTAAGAATAAATTTGCATGAGGTCGGTCCCAACAACAAGCATTTGATGATTTGAAGCAACACTTGTGTTGATCCCTAGTATTTTCACTATGATACCTACAACAGCCCTTTGAGATTGAGATGATGCTTCAGACTATGTTGTGGGTGTCATTCTCACTCAACACGATCACCCTATGGCCTATCATAGTGAGACACTATCAAATGTTGTTCATAAGTACCCTACTTATGACAAAGAAATGTACTCCATTGTGCAAGCCTGCAGCTAGTGGAGACATTACATTCTTGGGAAGGAGACAATCATCCACACTGATCATAATTCACTACAGTTCATGCAAACACAACGTGAATTGTAGAATGACCACCATCAAAAGTGGTCCACATACTTGCAGTAACTCCACCTCAACATCAAGTATAAAACAAGAAGCACCAACCCCATCGATGATTTCCTCAGCAGACTGCCATTCGCGGCACTCATCATGGTGCTAGACTCTTGCGGCCATGAGACCTTTGGATGGCCCCAACTCTATGAGACAGACCCGGACTTCAACACCACCTACAAAATGTTGGGTGCAAACACAGTTGTCGATAATTCCCATCTTTAGGATGGGTTGTTGTATCATTTAGGCCATATCTGCGTTCCATCAAGCGAGCGATTGAAGTTGATCTGGGAATCCAACTACAGTTGGGTGGCAGGACACTTCAGCATCGAAAAGATAGTGGAAATGCTATAAAAACATTTCTACTGGTCAAATCTTCGACAAGAGGTCAACAAGTATATCAGGTCCTGCACTGTCTGTGCTATTTCCAAATAGACCACTAAAAAATGGGGCCTGTACACCCATCTTCCTACTCCTGACAAGACATGGGAATCCATCTCAATGGACTACATGTCGTGCCTCTCGTCCACTAAGCAGGGAAATTACTATGTTTTTGTGGTTGTTGATCGATTTTCGAATATGGAGATTTTGGTTGCTTGCAAGAAGAGAATCACAACAGAGGCCACTGCCGAGCTCTTCTTTGAACGAGTCTAGGTACATTTTGGAATCCCACAAACCATTGTCTCAGATCAAGACAGTTGATTTCTTAGCACATTTTGTTTGAGCCTTTGGTCATTGTTGGACACCAAGCTCACCAAATCCACGGCCTTCCACCCCCAGACAGATGGCCAAACCGAGGTCATCAATCGAATGATTGTGCATATCCTACTCATGTATAATTCCAAGCACCCTCGCACATGGGATGAGAGTCTTCCCTATGTCCAACATATCTACAACCGAGACCTGGATAGCTCAACCGACCACAACCCCTTTCAGGTGGGGTTTGGATTCCAACCATTGGGTCCCATAGATGTTGCACTTCCCCTTGCGGTCACCTCGACTGAATCATCTCCTACTCCTGCTGAAGCTGACAAAGCCACCTGGTTTAGTGAGAGGATCTAGCACATCTGTTAATAGGTTTAGGATATCCTATACAAGTCCAATGACAAGTACAAGCAGCACCATGATCAACATTGGGTGCCACATAAGTTTTAGGTGGGCGACAAAGTTTGGTTACACTTCTAAAAAGAATGCCTTACAGGACCCCATTGGAAGTTTCTCCCACTCTGTTATGGGTCATACACCATCACCAAGGTTGTGGGGGATAATTCTTTTGAGCTCAACATTCCTCCTTTCCTTGGCCTTCACCCAGTGTTCAACATGGATCTCCTTCGAACTTATTTCCCACCATTATTGGACACCTCAGAAGTAGCAGAACAACTGACACCAATAGAGATCAACCCAGACTACATACACTAGGAATCCGGTGATCATATTGTGGACACATGGATCAAGGGCACTCAACAACAAAGGATTCATCTTTATCGAGTCATCAAAGAACGACATCTCCTACACCAAGGCAAGTGGCTCACACGGGGCCAAATTCAGCAAAAATTTCCTCATCTGATGGGGGAAATCAACACAATATATACCATTGCTTCCTAAAGAGGGAGGATTTATCTAGGTGGATATCAGTGGCCACCCACCTTTTCCAACTGGCTCAAAACAATTTTCTGGCAATTTTGGTAATTTACTATTTTTGGCAGTTTTTCGGGTCCTAAACTTTCGAAGTCGTTTTGAGGCCCTAAATGACGTTTTTTGGGCATGGTTCGATTGAAAATAAAATCATGATATTTTTTACCAGTTATTTTAGTCGTCGGATAGATATTTCTAACAATGTATTATATGCGTCAAGCGGAAATAGTATACCAAAGTTACGACCCCAGGAAATTGATGTACCAATTTACCCCAACAGGGCCCACATGAATTCTGGCGCTTCATCTCCTAGGGTTAGGTTTTTGGATTTATAGTGTTTTTTACATTCCTTTTTATTGTAAAAGATGCCTTCAGAGCCTCATTGTAATCATCTTCTTGTGAATGAGCACAATCGTCACATCTCTTCTCAGAGATAAGCTGCCACCATTCTAGCAAGTTTGTTTTCTGCTGCATTTTACAGTTTCATCTTATTTCCTTATTGGATAGAAAAACATTTTTACTGTATCTCTGTGTTAAGCATCTGTTAATAATCTGTAGTCATTTCTTCCTTCTCATAAAAACTAGATCAGGTGTGGTCGAATTCGATGCTATCCATTCTTCTCTAACCAATTATTTTCTTTATTACTGGTATGTCGCTTTCTCTTTTCTAGGATCGAACAATGAAGAAGGCTTTGTTGCTTTCCTTACCCACTGGTGGATCTTACTCCCTTGATTTGTCGCATCAACTCTGGTTCTCATCCCTCTGTACATAACTACTGATACCGTAGGTTTTTCATCGTGCTCTTCGGCTGCTATTGTTTGTACATTTGTGTTCCACTTTTATTCCCACTTTTCGTTCAATTGTGGGAAACCCTTTATCGCATGTTCTAGTGATATGTAATATGTACATTTTGTGTAGGGGTTTGGATAGTCTAGATCCAAGTGTCTAAGTTTATTACAGTTATAACATATAATAAGACATCTTCCTCTACTGAATCCTCCTCTTCCACAGCCTATCAATACTCTTATTACTCCTTGATTAAAACATCTGGGAGTATTATATTGTGAATCTCATCCTTCTGATTCTTCCCCTTGGACTCTATAAGAATCTGCAGTGCATTATCTCATCATGTCAAATGCATGAAAATCCTTTTCGTCATATCCTAGTGACTTAGAAAAATTGCAAAACAAGTTCCTTATAGTGTTATGATATTTTTGCATCAATGGATAGTTAGTAGGGTGGTGACCCATCATCTTGAAAATATCAAACCATATCCCTATTGTATTCGTCACTTCTGTATTCAAATACTACTAAGACACTAGACACTCATTCTTATGATGACATTTGTTTTTCATGTAGTGCACCATACATTTTGGCACTTTCCTTTCCCCTTAGCAATCTCTTGCAATTGAATAGTCAACGCTACTAGTTCTGATTAAACTTGAGCCATCCCTATGCCACTTTCTCCTGCAGGGGATGACTCAATTTCATAGCAATTTCTACAGCTTCTGAATATGTTGCAATATTTTAGTGTGTCAAAAGGCAGCGTATATGCAAGAACATTCCAGCAATAAACCACGCCCTATGTTGCTCATCTGGAATATGGCATGTCAACCGATCCTTCATTATCTTAAATAATTTATCATAATCTCACACTTATTCATTTACTAAATGCTTAATATCCTTCAACTTTGTAATGCACTGCGACTCAAACTTAGGTTTTTGGAACTCTTTCAACAGTGTTTGTTTTACATCTTTCCATGTTCTAGTTTTCCATGCAGGTGTACTATTATGACACTTCATGTACAATAATAGTGTATGTTCTCTTAAGGTTGTTTCCAATTGTGAAATATTCACATCATCATCCTATATATCCTTCACAACCCATATCATTTCATAAATAAATAAATGTTGTTTTGGATCTTCAGAACCGACCCTTTGAAAGAGAGGTATTCCTAAAGTGGTATCTACCGCCACCATATTTTTTCTACGTAGTATTCCTTCTCAGTGAAACTATATGAACTTGAGTAATAGTACTACTTTCATTTTTCTAACTCCCTTTACTTTTATCCTTACTTCCCTTACTAACTACAATCGACACAGTTTCTTCAAATATTGGAGACACACAAGGGGTCATGGGTTTGATGCAGAGTCTGGCTTGAAAAAGATCTTCTTCTACCAGACTGAGTTGATTTTATGTGTGCAGTGTGATCTAGAGTATTACGCCAATGTTTGTTTCTTCAAACTCAATGTGCTACTCTTCTCTCTCAACCACAGTCCTCTTCCTACTATAACAAATCTCTTTCCACTATGCAATACCCAATTCTCTTCTTCTGTCACACCTTCTTCTTCTCTCGGCATGATAAACTCATTTTTTCCTCATTCATTCTTCCCTACGACACTCATACCATTCTATGGTCATCCCCCAATTACCCCTATGTGCGAAGGTTCTTAGCAATTAGATTCCATATTCATACATCCTTTATCACACAGTAATATCTTAATCCAAGTGGATAGACCCAAGGTTCAACATTAAATCACCAACAAATCATGTTGTAGGGGCTATTCGACCCTATTAGCTAGACTTGATAGTCAAATAAGAACCTATTGATCGACCAACATAGTTATAAGTAGAATTTGGTAAGATTCATTTTTAACCGACCGACTAGGGAAGTTAAGTAGTTACAACTGCCTGAAAGAGGTATAAATATACAAGCACATGAAGGCTCAGATAGCTTCATGTGAGAGGTTATATGTAACTGTGTTGTATTGTTCTATCATATAATAAAAGGGTTGTTCCTTGGGCTCTCATTAATTGTGTATGTCTGCCTAAAGTTGACAAATGTAGGAAGAACAAATATGCATGACTAGCTTGAAAGAATTATCAAAGATTATATTTCAGAACAAGCCATTGAATATCGAACATCTCTTGGAAAAATAAAAGAAAAATTATACACCGAAATGCATGATAGAGTTTTTATCATGGTTCTGACACTTCTTCATAAATTCATCCTCTAAAATGGATTTGGTTACATCGTCAAATACCTACCAATATTAGGCACATTATTACCGAATAGAAACTTCCAAGAAAGAGACAAAAAGTGGGAATCATTTCTTGACGGAAAGTGCAAAGATACAAGAGAAGCCTAAGATTACTTCTTGAAGAAATAAATATGGCCAATGCTCCCTACTTAGAGTAAGTCAGGTCATCGATAGGGGTTCATTTGGAACTATGGGATGAAATAAAACAAGAAGTAGTGTTTCCAAATCCTAAATGTCTTCAAGAGGGAAGCAAGACCATAAGAAATTTGTGGATATCCAAAAAATAGAATAGGATAAAAGACAATAGAAAAGAGAAGAACTTCATAACCAATGGAACAACAAAAATTCGAATATAAATATGTCCAGGGAGGGTCATCCTGATAGAAAATGTTAGTATTCTGAGTCAAACAGATATCAACCATAGTTGGCAACAGCAGCAGCTGTGGCGACACCCGATAGAAGTAGCGATGCACAACTAAACATCCATCAACCAGTCAAGGACCGGAAAGTATAGATTAGGAAGAATCTAGACCAACTTTACGTACTTCTCCCGCACCATAAACCAATCCATGGATAAGATAATTTCTACAACAAAGGCTAAAGATTGACGACAAATCTGCAAGATTATGGTATAGAACGGACAACCAAGGAAACCTACGGGATGCATTGATTATCTAAAGAAAAATGATTTTGACAATATGATTATCCAAATTAAGGATCTCATCGACTCGACCCCCCTATCACATCTAACCTCAAGAGAAGAAATTAAATATAGTCTGGAAGAAACATAACCTTTGGAATGACGGTTATTCGAGTATAAATATCAAATCTCTCAAACTAAGGACACAGTTTCTATACTCAAGAATAAACAACTATTCCTTGAGTACCATCGATTGTTGGACGCAGAAAAAAACTAACCAGAATATTCGACAGCTCATTCAAAAGCAGTAGTAGCTCAAATACCAAGAAAAACGATCATTCCTACCAAGAAAATCAAAAGGGGATTCAACCACATCCCGATTTACGAGGGAGAATAGGACCCAAAACGCCATTGGTTCATATGTGAATTTTTTTTGGATGCAACTAATATTACAGACGAAGATAAGAAAATTTCTCAATTTGGAACTACGTTGTGCCACCATGCCTTAACATGGTTCATGAACTACACATAAAAGGAAACTTGTTCAAAATCATAAATAAATAAAAACTTTTCAACGTTCTTTAAAATTCAGGACATCACACATCTGCCAGCCCAAAATTTAAAAGAAATAAAAAAAATATTGGGCGAGTCAGTAAGACAATATGATAACAGATTCAAAGATCTCCTAAGTCAAATCTCGATGACAATCAATTAGAACTTGTTGGTCCAATGGTATGTAGTTGGTCTACTTCCAAGAATGTGTTCTCCACTACACTTATATGAGATAACCAACTATGAATACACGCTACAAAAGGCATGACGAGTCAATTCGAATGATGAAGGCTAGTTTAATTCCTCGACGACAGAGAGACTAGATGAGAAAATGGAACATTTGCAACAAACAATCAAAAATCTATCTATACAATGCAATGAAGTATGGTGCACCACATGCACTAGGGAAGAACATACAAAGTTTAATTTTCCCCTCAATTAGCACACACAAACAGCTGGCGTCCACTGAATACAAGGTCAAAAATATTGTGATATATGTGAATTCCTAACTGATCATAGTGTTAGGGTCCTACAATTAAAGGTTATCTATTTATGCAGTTATTCGTTTTGGAAGTTTGTTGGTAAAGTTTAGTCTATGAATTACTAGGTGTCATAGCCTAAAATTTTTTTGATCCAAGCAGTCAATTAGTTTTGTAAATATGATGACCAAAACATAGTTTGGATCTCTGGGATATTTTTCGCATGTAAATTTGGTTTAGAGCAGATTTGCATGTGTTTTTATGGGAAAGTGTTCAAAAGCATCTTTCCAACGGTGTGTTTAGTGCTTCATACTGACACCTGGCTCTAAAGATTCGAAAGAAAATTATTTTTCTAAAGGTTTATGATGCTCATATTGTTTTAAACTAATTTAAAAAATGTTTACATGACAACGGTTAGTCCTCGTGCTAGTCTCCATCGATGGAATCCATCACTTTCCCGATCAATGGTCCTCAGCACTTTTCGTACCCCCTCAACCTTTCTACCTTTAACAGTGGGGGGGTCCAAAAAGTGGTTTTCCCCCATGTCGGTCCCACATAACGTGGCGATTCCTTATCATTTTGTAGCCCCCCCCCCCTCCTATTTATTTTTACCACCTACCCGCCCTCTGAAATTTACCTAAACCACCACCCAATATCGCCACTCCAACGCCTGCACTCCTCCTCTCTTTACTCAACACCTGTCCTCCATTCACACTATTGCTCACCATTGCCTCATGTCCATACCCCTCACCTCCCACATTTTCTCCTCCTCTCACCACATTCCACTTATATTCCATAATCTCGATACATCTCACCCCTCACATCTACTTCCCCCCTCTCAATACAAGTCACCTTCTCGCCGCTACTTCCCACACTTGTCTCCACATACCATCCACGTCTCTGCATACACTCCTTATCTCCTTACACCACACTTGTCACGGTGTCATCCTATTCATAACCAATCACACCTTCCCACATGATCTTTGACCATCAATTTTCCCATAATGACCCCGCGCTAAGATAAGAT